>PVKA01011183.1:0-61845 GCA_004027165.1 Ctenomys sociabilis
CGTTTTGTTATCCAAGGCTTTATAACCTCCAAATTTACTTTGCTCATGTCCACCTTTTTTTCTAGGCATTCTGCAAATTTCAGCTGCTTCAGTAGTTTCTTCTGTTTGTTGCTGAACCGATTATCCTGTTCTGCACTTGTTCCGCGGAAGAATCCCGCGTCCATCTTGCTGCCTCGCTCGGAGATCGCTCCCTATCCCCTAATGTTTAGATTTTTAATCCATTTTGACTTTAACTTATTGCATGGTGATAGAGCTGGGTCAAGTTTTAGTTTTTGGCATGTAGAAAGACTGCTTTTCCAGCACCATTTGTGAAAGAGGCTATCCTTCTTTCAGTAAGTATGATTGGCCCTTTGTTGAAGATCAGATGGCTGAGTGTGTTCATAGATGCTTCTGCACTTTCTAATCTATTCCATTGATCCTCAGGTCTATTTTGTTGCCAATACCATGTTGATTTTATCACAGTGGCTTTGTAGTATAATTTCAAGTCAGGAATTGTGTGTGATGCCTCCTGCCTTGTCTTTATTGGCCAAGATTGCCTTTGCTATTCTAGGTCGTTTGTGGTTCCAAATAAATTTTAGGAAGGATTTCTCTATGTCTGGGAGGTATGTTGGTGGTAAAACATTTTTACAGTACAACTTTATCTAGTAATCTTACCATTTTATCACTAAGTTAAATTTGAGGTTGATTACAACTTGTAGGTGTCGCATAGATTCAACTTGCATGGCAGTGGGTGTGCTCCACCCAGCAGGCCTGTGTGAGACATGCTTCTTGCTGGACACCGAGCCTTTAAGATATATTTTCTCTTTTAATCCTAATAGCAACTTTCTGATGACCTTATTTTAGAGATGGAGAAATGGCTTGGCCATATGACTGTCCCCAGCATCACAGCGTGATTCTGAAGCATGCTGATTTCAGAGCTCTGATTTCAGCTACCAGACCCTTAATTCTAGCCTTTCCCCAGCATCCACTTTATTGTTTGAACTACATTATATTCAGTGTTTGCCAGTGTTGAATCAGGAAACTAATCATCAGACTAAAATTTCCAGGCCAGACTCTTAAGTGATGCATTTTGCAATTAAAGAAGTCATATTTACAGTCTGCACTGCCATCCCATTTTAAAATGAAAATACTGCTGTTGGTTAAGGTTTCATTTAGGCAGTTGTAAATATGTTTTGGTAGTAGTTTTATTTTGTGTCTAATATCCGTTCCCAATGGTTTAGGAATGAAAGGGCTTGGGAAGAGAGACCTGATACCTTTCCTGGAAGAGGAGCTTGGGGGAAATGACAGCATACAGAGAACAACTAGAACACGGGTGGTGATCCACAGGACACTGAAGGAGAACATTTGTACACCGAGGCAGGAGATGAGCGTGGTATATTGCAGGCTACCATTTCCCAAACTCTGAAGTTTCTGAATACTGAATTTAAGTTCCATCAGCCCTCACTAGTGGATGTCCAGAACCTAGGACCTCAGGGTCACGACTGTTTTAGTGAGAACTGCCGCCTGGCCCACAAGGGCCTTGCAGTGCAGCGCTCACAGTTTCAGTTTCCCACCTCAGGTGCGGCCACACGGCCCCTTCTCTGTCCACGATCATTGCCTGGCACCGGTGACCCACTGGAGGTTCCCCTGAGGCTGTGCTGTGGCCGGGAGCTCTCCCGCGCTGAGCCAGTTGTGGCGCCTTTCTTTGGCAAATGTAATTTATTACCTCAGGGCCTGTGTTTTCGCACTAGAGAGACAGCTTTTGTGGGGACTGTGTGCTCTGTCATTTTTCTGGTGTGATTCAGTGGGCACCGGACTGCTCTCCTGTTCCACTCCAATTTGTCATGTTTTACCTATTAGACGGGAGTCCCCAGCTTATGTTCCAACTTGTTTAATGGATGAAGCATGTCTCTATCTAGCTTCTGCATTCCTCTCTCTGCTTCTGGCACATAGTTGGGTAAACAAATGTCTTAATTTATTTTACAGTGACAAGGCTTTTGTTACAGTGTTCCTTTCTGGAGCCAAATAGAAGCCACATGTCTGGGTCTGGACAGGGTCCCTTTCTTGTCTAGATGCTTCTCAGAAGACTTGCTTATTCATGGGCTTCATAGCTCTTTCCTTCTTGACATCCTTGAATGCCTGGAATCTTTTTCAGGTCAGTGGGTTCTTTCTTATTAGCACTGAGAGACTGGGAGGAGTGCATTATAATAATCATCTGTTCTCCTTCCCCTCCTTCCCAAGGATCTACCTTTCTTGTCTTGTGAATTCCATTCCTTTTGCCACATCCGTGGCCAGTACTCTTCCTTGATATGTTTATAAAAATAAATTTCTTTAAAAATCTTTATTTATTTGGTACAGGGTCTTGCTATGCAGATCATTAGACTTATAGCGATCCTCCTGTCTCAGCCTACCCAGCTCTAGTATTATAGGTGTGCAACACTTTTCTTGGTTTCAGTGGCTGGCACACATGTCTGGGGTTCTAGGGCCAACAGGGCATGTGGTACTGGCAATCGAACCTGGGTCTTTGTCCTTGCCAGGCAGGCTTCCTTCTCTTTCATCTTTTCCTCCAATAATAAATGCTGATCAGCCTCTAATTCTGTTTTCTTCCCAGTTCCTAATACTAATTTTGGCTTTATAAAAATGAGTCAATATGTTCTTCAACAAATACCTTCCTAAGAGATCAGTTTATTCAATGTGACACCCTTGAAAGATGCTTCATGACAGGATTTCACTCAATATTCCAGTACAGCAGGTTCTTTGGCTTGGAGTGGCTCCTTCAATTCTAGCTCATTAGAGCTAGATGTTGGAAAGCATTTCCTTATGTATGAAACCCCCTTCACTCATGAGATTCATGGCCAAGTATGCAGCTGTCTTATCTGTCAGGACCGCTGCCTTAGACACCCCCTTGGAGGCCCTGAGAAATTAATGATGGCAATGTTGTACTTTGGAAGGATGCTATCTGTTCTATGTGTCACAGAGACAAACACACAGGGACAAAGAAGAGTGCATGGACTGTAGACTTTTTGTCCTCAACTCCCCAGTAAAATCCTCCTGTTAGACTATCTGAAATCCATGCTGGGAAACTGGACTTAAAATTATTCTTTCTTGAACTATCTCTAGATAGCAAGTTTGTCTCTTCAAAGCCTAATGCTGAGCCTTGTCCTCTATTGTCTTCTCCTTCATATTTAAAATGTTGTGTGCTGCTTCTGCTTTTACTATTTTTAAACAGCATGAACTAGTAAGCAGGAACAGAGACCTATTGGTATTGATAAAAATGTATGTATTTGTGGCATAGTAAGAGGCAATGGTCATAGGTATGTTATTATTTTGCAATTAACAGGGAATTTGTTTCATTCAGATACAGTAAGATGCACAAACAAAATGACTAGCACAGAAGAAATTGTTTTCATATCACTAGATTCCTAGAAACAGGAAGGACGGCTTATCACTGAGAGTCATGTGGAGAAGTATGACAGTCAACAAGCAGGCCAAAGGAGGGTGAGGAAACCCGTGAGGTGACCTTTATGTGGTTTCCCTGTCAAGGAATGGAAAAGCAGTGGTAAGTTTAGAGTTGGCTAGTGTGGACAATTTTGGAAGGAACTGGAGAGTAGGTTATCAGGACAGGTAGATAAAAGCCTAGAATAGAGGACCTGGAAAGGTGTAGTTACAGGGTGTGTTCTTGGGCGTGGTTGGCTTGCATGCAAGGTGCCTGCATCCCTAGGAGTTGGCTGACCCTAAGATGGGAAGTCTCTTCCAGGTTCAGCGAGGCCCCTAGGTATCAAACCACCACCCTACAAAGCCATACTTAATGCAGGTAGTGAAAGTTTAAAACATACCTCTTGCCCAAACCTTAGCCCTCTGCTTCCGGGAAAGCCTTGGCCTGTCCATGTGCATTGTCTATGTGACCTGTTTCCCCACGGGATTCCCACTTAATCAATCATACGCTGGTGACTATGCCACTATAATCTTATTGGTTCACTATAGATTTGTCCCATCTCACAACCATCCTATCATTTTTCACTGGTGGGCAATTATACTTTCTTTTTTATTTTAAAGAGAAAAAACAAAACAAAAGCAAATTTTTAAAAAAGGAAGAAACAAAGTAACGTACGGCAATGCAAATGGTATAAAATTTCAAAACAAGGGCCGGGGAGATGGCTCAGTGGAGTAAGTGCTTCCCTGGCATGCACAAGGGCCTGAGTTCAATCCCTGGTTCCACAAAAAAAAAAAAAAAAAAAAAAAAAAAAAAAAAAAAAAAAAAAAATAAAAAAAAAAAAAAAAAAAAAAAAAAAAAAAAAAAAAAAAAAAAAAAAAAAATTTCAAAACAAGAATAGAAAATTAACATTGGTTGTTATATTACACATTGTTATCATCAAATTTGTTGTTCAAATTACCAGATAGAAGTTTGCAAGATTGGCCAAACAATTAAACATTACCTCTTCCCTTCAATAAACCTTAATTTTTTCTTGTCGTTCTTACTCTTTATTTTAAAATTTATTTTAAAGAGAGCATAATAATAATGGATAAGACAATAAAATGGTGCACATTTAAGAGAACAAGATGGAAGGTATCCAACCATTTTTATATTGCACGTTGTTGGCCTTCATGTAGTTGCTCAGATTCCAGATATTAGCATACAGAGTTAGTCAAAGCAAAAATTTTAAACATTGACTGCTACTTTCAGAAAATTGATGGAAATTTATAGTACAATCTCCTTGGCTCTTCTGTATACTTATCTTTTTTTAATGTGTTTAGTACAGGGTTGACAGGGTCTCACTATGCAGATCGGACTTGTAGTGATCCTCCTGCTTTCAGCATCCCAAGCGCTGGGATTACAGGCACCATCACCACACCCCCGCTCCTCCTGTGCACTTATAATCTAATTGATTTGCTATAGCTCTCCACTGATTAAGCCTCTCTCACCTTATGACTTTGCTTAATACACACTCCTCAGACAGAAGCTTTCTTTCTATTAATAAATTCTTCCTACTCTTAATAATAATAATAATACTAAATAACTCTTGGAAAAACAACATCAACTGCACACAACGAAGCTGGATTCTGCAAGTGACCGAATAAACCCATAACTTGCTGAAGTCTGTTTAAAAGGATAAATTCTCTGGCATTGCTACACAGAAGGGCTTGAACTGGAGAGAAAATAGGTAAGAGATTGACAATGAACCGTGATGGCACCTCAGCATTGTCATCTGAGGCATGCTGGGTGCTGGGAATGGACTCCAGTCATGATTGATGTTCAGTATCTTTCTTCCTGTGAGTGGTGGCTCATTTTTATTCTCTATTAATAAAACTATTAATGACAGCACAGTTACTTCCATAGGGATGACATGTTACCTAATAGGTGCTCAAGAATGGAATGTGGAATTAAAATTTTTCTTAAGAATTTGGGGACATGAATTTTACTTTTGAGGGGAGATCCATTAAGGCTGATTAGATGGTTACAGCAAAAGTGGAAGTCTCCTCTGATATGTGCACCAGGGATAAGTGGATATACTAAGGCAGGGCAGGTAGAGAAAGCCAGAGATAGGAAGGCTGAAAGAATCTAGAAAGAGAAGCTGGATCACCCCAGGACCACAGAGCCCTGAAACCCCAAGTCTACCGTATAAGCCATCTTGGGAGAGGACCCATGCCCTGAGGGGGCAGCTGGGGGCCAGGCCAATGGACAGAGCTTCCAATCCTTCTACTTTCCCCAGTGGCCTGAGGAACAGAATGAGTGAGATATTCATAAAGCAGGACACCAGAGAAACAGAAATCTGGCTAGCAATGTTTAATAAATTAAATACTGGCCTTTGGTGATTTTGAAGACAAGTCACCATTGTGACACAGACATAGACGCTGAGAAAACTGAGTTGGAGCCTAATTAGGCAGGCAGCACTTATGAGCAGGAGACTCTTGGGAGGGAAGAGACCATGCCAATGCGGGAATAAGTGGTTAGGAATTGCTTTCTTTTTGAGGTAGAATCTCATTGTGTAATTGAGGCTGGCCTGGACTCACTACGTAGCCTGGCCTTGAACTTGTTGTAGTGATCCTTCTGCCTCAGCCTCCAGAGTGTAGTGCTGAGATTACAGGAGTGCACCACTATGCCCAGCCAGGAATTAATTTTGAATAGATACTTTAACTTACTAGTTTTGGGATGACATAATACAACGTACCTGTTCACTATCAATAATATAAACATAGAAAAAAGGGAACTTCATATTAAATAGTAAGGAGTACATATAACAAATACAGGTACAAATTCCCTGTGATGAATGTTATATATACGAGATGTGAAATAAAAAAGACTTGAAAAAATAAATGATAATGACTTTATAATCATTAACAGCTAATGTGTGAATGCTTTGTTGAGTAAGATTTCTTCACACTCTTACTTTCATAAAATGTGCCAGAGCATTCAGGTGAAAATTAAATTTTAACAGTGATTTTTATGTATTTTCAGTAGTTTTTTACTCTTGAGAAAACTACAGCATGTATATGCAAGAGCAGATCTGTTACACTTTTGGGGGTAATGGAGTGATACTGTCTATGCTTGAAAATGCACTGGCAAGGTTATCTGAGCCGTGCCCTGTATTAACCTATTGTTAGGAGAACGAAGGTGACCCAGCAAAAAAATAGGTGTTGGAATTCTCATACATTATGTTATTATAAACATTATGTTGTTATAAAATATAAAATGGATATTGTAGTCAAGAAATGTGTTTGTTTTCTACTCCCTTGTGCTCATGCCTGCAAATTAAATATTAATATTCCTTTTATCTGCTAATGTGTGCATCTCCAAAGCATCCCATTAGCTGATTACAGTATTCCTTCCTACTTATTAAAAGAAAATACAGGAAATATTCTCTTCTCATTTGTAGATTAAAAAAAACAAAAAACTTTCCTGACTTCTTGAAAAGGTTAAAAAAGGTCAATAAAAGTCATAATTATGAGGCTGTTAGCTGATAAGCCAGAAGCAGTCAATCTTTCTTATATACACTTGGAAATTCTCTCATCTTGTTGTTGATGAACATTGTATGACAGGTTCCCAGGCCAGTTCTAGAAGGCACTGTAGGCCAACAAGGGCAGGGACTAACACAAGTATGCAGAATTAGCAACAGGCTTGAGCTCTAAGATGTCAGAATTAGAATAAGCATCCAATGCCCAGTTTTCCCCTCATTCCTGGACCCATCCCCAGGCTGAAGCCATCAAACCTGAGGAAATTCCTCAGGGACACTTTGCTCCTTTCTTCTTGTCACACTTGCCTAATGAAATGTAGATTGTATCTCTTTAACTCCAATCTCAGTCTTTTTCCCTGGCTATAGAAGGAGATTCACAGAGTCCCAAGGGCTGATTTGTCATTAGCATAAGTATAAGTAAGCTAGATAACGGCAGCAGATGGCTGATAAGGTCCCGTCTCCATCAATAGATTCAAAAAAGCAGAATTAGTTTTTAATGCCATGTATTAGCAGACTTTAGTACCTAGGTAATCTTGTGCTTTCTTCCAGGAGGTTCAGATGCTGCTGGTGGGTAAGTGGAAAGAGGTCAGCCTGATCTAATAGAAAGTGTTTTCCCCTCTTTTTCCTGGGTTGGGGTATTGGTCTGAATCTCACTGGTGTGCACTTAGAAGAATGTTAGTCGATCAGGAGACAGCTGAGTGGACGAACCAGGAGGAAACACTGGACCAGAATTCAGAGCAATGGAAACCTGGTCTTAGTTTTTCTTGCTTTTAATTTTGTCAACAAGTGCGGTGAGTTTAATTCAATTATAGAGTGCTGTGATATGCATTTATTCATTTGTGTTTTATTCAAGAAGTGAATCTAGTGATTGCAGAGGTCTTTTGGTTACTTCTGTTTCTGTTCCTCTAACACTATGAGCTGTATCACTCATTATAACAATTCAGAGTAAAAAGCAAGAGCTTTTGATTTAATGATTGAGATAAAATGTATTGTTTGATATTGAAAGGTCAGTCCCCTGACATTTTGAGCCCATAAGGGTAGCAGGTACAGTTTGTAGAACTCTTAATGTTTTAGACACTAATAGGTAATTTACAAATATTATATCATTTATGACAATTATCATTATTTTATTAATTATGAAACTTAAGCTGAGAAATTTGAATAACTTGAGTAAAGCTCACTGAAGATTTTTGCTTTTTCAAAAAATGGATTTGGTACAGGGTCTCACTTACTCTGTGGCTCAGACTTGCAGTGATTCTCCTGTTTAAGCCTTGCTGAGGCTGGGATTACAGGTCTTGGCACCTGAGTTCTCTGAGTGTACCTGGGGGGTGAGCCAGTGTGGTGTGTGGTGCTGGGGATCGAACCTGAATCCTTGCACTTGCCTAGTCAGGCAATTAGACTGCTGAGCTATCTCTGTGACCCTCATTGACTGTTTCTGATTGGTAAGATATGACTTCAACTCATTTCTGTGTTGCTATAAGTGATTTCATATATATATATATATATATATATATATATATATATACACACACACACACACACTCACACACACATACACATATGTATGTATATATATATTTTTTTTTTAAAGAGAAAAAATCATTTTTTATTTTTTGGGGGGAGGAGCTGGCTTACCCTGTTCTGGGGGAGGGGCCGGTGTGGCACATGATGCCAGGGATCAAACCACAGTCCCTGCTCTTTGCCTAAGTTTCCCTAAGCAGGCACTTTAGACCGCTGGGCTATCTCTCCAGCCCTGCAAAGAATATTTTTTAAGAAAACATTAAAAGAGATACAGAAGCTCACTAAACAAGATGATAGGAATCGAACAATATTGCTGCCCTGTGTATTGCTGTCTCCACATTATTGCTCAGATTACTGTATGTGTGTGGAAGCTGCTAGTCTAGGAGCATCCATGGAATCACTGCATCAGGACAGGAAGGTTGCAAGTGTCTGCAGTCTTTTAGAAATTGTTTTCTTTCAAAATCACTAGATTGCCATGTCTTCTCTGCAAGCGTAAAGCAATGGGTAATACAATGTGAAGCTTTCCTCTTCCGTCTCCTCTACTCCTCTTCTCCTCCTGAGTAGCATGACAGCATGTTGGGAGGCGATGCTAGTGCCCGAAAAGAGTGGCGGGGGATGCTGTCAGAGGCGACAGGAACATTCCGATCCTTGATCTGGTGCTGTCACCAAGCTGTGCATACTTTATGGAAATCTGTCAGGTTACATGTTTGTGGTTTGTGCACATTTTTGTGTGTATATAATATCTAAGGAACCATAAAGCACGCCACGATGGGCAAGCATCCCATACTTGTAGTTGTCTTGCAGCTTCCCTTATGGGAGGTGATGGGGAAGGTGTGGAACCGTCGGGTCCATAAAGCTGCTCCTTGGGGATGAGTAAGGCGGCGTTGTGGTTTCAGAACCTACTATGGTTATGTGTGTCAGTAGTGGCCTGCGTGCTTGGGAGGTGGTATGCGATGTGTCTCTCCACGTGAGGCAGCCCAGAGTCCCAGGGGAATACCTGTGTTGTGCTGACTTTAGTCCAACTGAAAGAAACTTCCAATTTTCAATGGTCTTGTCAGAGAGATTCTTCTTCCCTGCTCCTCTCATTTTCCTGAAGTTCTGTCCCTTTCCATGAAGCTCCGAGAGGCAAGTTCTGGGCTGGGTGGCCCAGTGCCCTCCACTCTGGTGTTTCTGAGTGGCCAGCACGCCTGCAGAGAGCCCTGGCGCACAATTGCTCTGCCCATGGAGATATTTATTATTTCTGCTCACTGAAACCCAGTTATTTTTTTTGGTCTGGACATATGGAAGTCTAAATTTACTGTTGGGACTATTTTATTAGTTCCAGCCATTGGGTTAGAATTGAAAATGATGTGATTCATTTCTGAAGCACTGCATGCAATTGCCAGGAAAACAGAGAGACTTCTGGAACATTGCCTCACCTTTGTGCAAAAGTACCCAGCAAAGTGTGAGCAGGTGTTCTAGTCTGGGGCCCAGAGAGAGGAGCATTTAGGACTGATTTCTAGTGACACTATGAGGTGTACCATGTCTGTATGTACTTCAACGATCGTTTGATGTTTTCTAGGCGCATCAACATCCATGAACACCCCATTGTCCTTGTTATTCCAAGGGTGTTCTCGGCTTCCCCATGTTAGGACTGCAAGACTTCTTTGTCGCTCAACATCTCCGTGTGGAGCTCACTGAGCTGCGAGGTATCCTAACCGTGACCTTCCCTGAACGACAAGGAGCTCCTGCCATATTGTCACCTGTCAGCAGAAACTTGTGGCCACAGCAAAAGGAAAAACAGTTTTTAGAAAAGCAGATCCTTAATGACAGGCAAAGCCAATTTTCCTAAACAGAACCCCGATGGCTTGTTCAAGCTGAGAGCCGGTCTATGGAACGCCAACTAATGGGGACTCCAGGGTTCGTGGAGCCAGAGTAGCCTGCTGCGTGCGGGCCAGCAAAGTCTCTCCTGTGCAGCACCCACCTCTGCGTCGAGGAGCACTTGGTCTCGACGCGCTTGCCTTCGAAGGAGGCTACCCCTAAGTGGATGACTTGAGTTTATTCCCTAGAGCAGCACTCACGGGGATTGAATACCCAAATCCTGCACCAACAGAAGGTAGGGTGACTTCAGCCTGGAAAGATTTCGGAGGGCAACCACACCTTCAGTGTGACGACTGGCACGTGGGTTCCTGGGGACTTCAGATATTAGCTAGATACAACATGTAAATTGGGAATGTTTTGCTTTTATATAAGAGTTCAATAATAAGCCCATGGGCTATTGAGTTTATCCATAAAAGATAAACCTTGTTTTGAGTAGCTTTTTAAGTAGTAATAATAGAGAGGACACTATATGTTAAGAAGCTCCTATTATAAAAGATAAATAACACGGGGAGACCAGCGTGTATTCGCTTCTTCTCTACAGCAAACATGACTCCTTCAGCAGTGTTGCTGAATTACTGGGTTTCTCATGAAAAACGAGTGTAAATTCATCCCCACTTTGCTTTGTCAAAATTGTCCTACTTGCCAATAGATGGCGCTCGAAGCTCGGTGTTAATGGAGGTTTAGCCTAATGGATTATAAACCAAGGTTTCTATAGAGTTAAATGAAGTTCACAAAGGATCAACGAATCGAATAGCTCGTTCTTTAAAAGGATGGGAAGGGCTTCATGATTGTGGCCTGCGAGGAAGGGGAAGAGGCAATAAAATGAATCAAGATGGGATATATATATATATATATGTATAATATATATATATGTATAATATATGTATATATGTATATATATGTATATATATATGTATAATATACATATATATATGTATAATTGATATCTATCTATATCTATCTATCTACCTATAGATATACATACATCAATTACCCACAGTGAATGTATTTACTGTGTCACAGTAATATACTAAAAATTTTATTTTAAGAAAATTGGTTCACTAATAACTGATTAATTTAATTCATTCATTGCATAAGTTATCATTATTTTTTGAACATATTTAGTACAGGGTCTACAGGGTCTCACTACATAGCTTGGGCCTTCTCAGCTCACCCTGGGGATGGGGCTGACACGGCACATGGGGGATTGAACCCTGGTCCCTGCATCTACTTAAGCAGGTACTTTAATCTGCTGAGCTATCTGGCCGGCCCATTATACAAGTTATTATTACAAACTTGTCATGTACTATGACTGTCTTTCCCCTACTTTGGGGTTGAAGATAACTATAAGGTAAATAAAACCTTAACTGAACTTCTCCATAAGTAGCATTATATTAATTTATATCGAAATATAATAGTTTTTCAAACCATTCTGTAGGTTGGCGAGGTGTTCCCTCCGCTGGTTTCATCTGTACCCTGTAGCTGGGGGCAGCTGGAGAGTGCCCTGGTCTAGGAGGTGCGAAGTCCGCTAACTCCTTCCCACCTAGTGGTGGATCTGAATGTCCTTCCAGAGGTTCGCCTCTAGCTGGTCCAGACTTGCCTAGACATGGCCCTGGCCTAGCAGAGCTCTGAGTAGGCGAAGATCTTTGCATTGACATCTGCAGTATGCTCCGAAGGGAGATCACAGAGGAAATCAGAAAATGGAGATGTCCTTGCTCTTGGGAAGGAAGGAAGAACATGGTGAAAATGGCCACACTCCCAAGATTATTGTTCAGATTTAATGCTGTTTTGATCAAAATACCAACAACATATGTCATGGACCTAGAGAAAACATTCATAAAACTCATTTGGAACCAGAAGAGACCTAAAATAGCAAACGCAGTTCTGGGCAACAACAGCAAGGCTGGCAGCATCACAACCTCCAATTTGAAATTATGTTCTAGCACCAGTGTGATCAAAACAGCATAGAGTAGGTGCAAGAGCAGACTTCATGAAACAGATCAGAAGATGCGGTAACAGTCCCGGATGTACTTAGCCACCTTGCCTTTGACAAAGAAGTCAAATACCCTCACTGGAAGAAAGACAGTTTCTTTAATAAATGGTGCTGGGGAGGGAGCTCTGAGGTCTAAGCACCTTTCTGGCAAGTGCAAGGACCCAGGTTCCATCCCCAGTACTGCATGCAATGCCAGTTACTGAAACCAGGCATGGTGGCACACACTTGTAATCCCAGCGCTGGGGAGGCTGAGACAGGAGGATCACTATGAGTCTGTGCTACAGAGTGAGACCCTGTACCAAATAAATAAATAAATGATTTAGAAAAGATTTTTAAAAAATGGTACTAGAAAAACTGTTTTCCACATGTTCAAGACTAAAACTAAAGGGCCTGGGAGATAGCTCAGCAGGCATAAGTGCCTGCCTGGCAAGCACAAGTTCCTAAGTTCGGTCCCCTGTGTGGAAAAAAAAAGACTAAAACTGGACCTATGTCTATCACAGTGCACTGAACTAACATTGAAATGAATCAAAAAGAATCTGGTTTTGATGGTAAAATGATAGACCACATTGCAAAGAGGCAGGCATACTATGATGGAATCTACGAGTAAGTAATTAATAGAATAGGTATGCTTACATGTTCCAGTCTGTTTGTAGAAGCTCTGGGGAGGCTGGGCTTGTGGTTTTTAAGATGGAAAGTGTTATGTATTTAAGGTGAAGTGTCTATAGGCTAGGAAGGTGATTGTAAAGGATCATAGGGATTTGGACTGTCCTTCCCATATACTGAGTAGCTCGCCTTACTATTGGTGTTTCTATCATCACTAGATACTTAATTTTAATGTGCAGTGGATGAGCTATGCAAGCGTGCTAATTCCTAATCATTGCTTCCCCAGAGGGCAAGGTAGAGGTAATGAAAGGAGATAGAATTGAAATCCTTGAGCAGAACTGGAAAAGCAGTATGATGTTTTTCTAGTACTTGATGGTATTCCATGTGGCCCGATAATTAACCTTGTCTACAATACTGTTCAATAAATACAGAAATATATTTCAGAAGTTATAGCTCTTTTAGTGAATCTGTTCATTTATTTAATCTCTATTGTGTGTCAAATCTTTTATATGATTTTTTTTCCCTGTATTTAGGGCAGGGTCTACAGGGTCTATAGGGTCTCACTAGTAGATCAGACTCGTAGTGATTGTCCTGTTTTCAGCCTTCCAAGTGCTGGGATTACAGCCACATGCCACTATGCTCAATCTCTTTTTTTTTTTTTTTTTTGTCTTTTTGAGACAGGGTCTCACTATGCAGTTCAGGCTGGCCTGAAGCTCACTTTGTAGCTCAGGCTGGTCTCGAACTCACAACAATCCTCCTGCCTCAGCCTCCCGAGTGCTGGGATTACAGACATGCACCACCACGCCCGGCTACTATGCTCAATCTCTTGATGCTCTTTATAAACACTGTAGCAGGTTTTTTTTTTTTTTTTGGTGGAACTGGGGACTGAACTCAGGCCCTTGTGCTTGCCAGGGAAACACTTACTCTACTGAGCCATCTCCCCAGTCCAACATTGTAACAATCTTGAAAAGTAGTTATAGGTGTTTACTTTATAAACAAGCAAGCTGAGGCTTAGAAAAAATGGGTACATTTCCCACAGTGTCTCTCTCAATGACAGAGAGAACCTGCAAGTGCCCACTCAGTGTCATTGTCCCCCTTTTCCTGAGCGATGAAACTCTCATCTGTTGAAGTTTGCAGTGTATTCAGCCCGGGGGATAGCTTGTTGCTTTCCTTGTATTCATTGGAATGAACATGGAAGTTGCTGCCCGGGGCTTCTAAAGTCCCTCTTCAAAGGGGGCTGAGTGGGGTGACTTCGGTGTCGTGCTCCGGGCTTCCTGTCACAGAGCACTGTGGCTGTAGTGCACGTGGGGCAGCAAGTGCACTCTCCTGCCCTGGCTGGGGATGGTGTCGCAGGCGCCTGTGGAAGGCATGGAGCTGCCCAGTCCCAGGAAAGGCGAAGACACCCCTGTCTTGGGTAAGGTAGAGTTACTGTTCTTATATAAGTAGATATCTCAGTCCTAGCTGTTCAGATTATCAAAACATGTCCCATATATTACTGATGTCACTGCATTATTTGAAATTAAAATTTATACATTAGAGCTATTGAAATAGGAAAATAACATTATAGATCTGAGAATGTCAGTGCACATCACAGGCCTCTACTTCAGCAGAAAATTGAAAAAAAAAATATATATAGGTATTTTTCTTTTTCTTTGTGTATTTAGGAAAGGGTCTACAGGGTGTTCATGGTCTCACTACTAGATCGGACTCAGTGATCTGCCTGTTTACAGCCTCCCAAGCGCTGGGATTGCAGGCATGCCCAGTCTCAATTGCCATCTCAGTGCTTCCTGGGGCGGGGCCAGCACGGCAGGCTCAGGGATCGAATCCCTAACCCCTGCATCTGCTTGCAGGTGCTTTAATACGCTGAGCTATTTGGCTGTCCCTGAGTGTATGTTTTGTTTTAAGCCATCTGATCTTGATGATTACTCTCTGTAAATATGTATCATTTTAATTTTTAAAAATTTATTTATACAGGGTCTTGTATAGTTTGGACTGGTAATGATCGTCTTGTTTCTGCCTCCCAGCACTGGGACTACAGTCATGTGCTACTGCGCCCAGTTTTGGGGCCAGCATGGTGTGCCAGGGTTCGGAGACCTGCATGGCATGTGGTACTGGGAACTGAACGCGGTCCTTGCACTTTCCAGACAGGCACTTAGACTACTCAGCTATCTCCCCGGCTCCCAAATGTTTATCTTTTTCAGCTGGCCTGGCTGGTGCAGAACCGCAGTCCCCTGCACCTGCCTAAGCTCGTCTAAGCAGGTGCTTTAGACTGCTGAGCTATCTTGTTGGCCCCCAAATGTGTATCGTAATGGTTTACTCCCTTTCTGTTTTCTGCTTCTGAGAGTGACAGTCCCTTGCTGTCACATAAATGTTGTGCACTGAGTCCCAGATACTCTCTGATGCCCACTATACCAGGGTTCCTTTAGATCTCAGTCCATGGGAGCCCCAGGGGTGCCTAACAATGTTAAGCCACAACAACACCTTTTCCAATGGCCCAGAGAATATGGCCCAGCAACTCACAACAAAGCAGAACATATATATTCTCCAGTTACTCTTCACTCATTGCTGGGACACATGCCCAATGTGCAGAAAAAAGCAAGGAAAGGCTTATTTAGCTCACAGTTACTGGAGGTATCAGTCCATACTCAGCTGGCTCCAAGGCAGAGCGGCACACAGCAGAGAGCAGCAGCTCACGGTGGCTGAAGGCAGCGAAACAGCAAGAGCAAAGGGTGGAGCAGCAGCAGCAATGGCTGCGGAGCGCAGGCCTGTCGCTTATTGCACTCAGGCTGTCTGCCCCAGGCTGGGTGCAGCACTCACACCCATAATCCCAGTGGATCACAAGTTAATCATGAACTCTAGAAGTCCACCCCTTGACTGCATGAGGCTTTGGCGGGACACCTAGAGACAAATATATAGTTGTTTTGTGGCAAGACCCAGGAATTTGCATTTTTGAAAGAAATACTCTAGGCATGTGATTTTCAGATTGGCCTTTAAGAAGGCCTGCTGAACCTTTCCATTAAAAAGGACTGTGGGCTATTTTATCTAATCCAACCTTGCAATATGTGGAGAGGAGAAAATAGTTTTGTTGGCTTTAATCATCAGAGATTGAGTGAATATAATCTGTTTTAACAATGACTCTAATTTCTTCTTGTATAAGTTTTTAGGGTATGAATATTAAGCATGACTCCTAAAGTTTAGTAAGCTAGAGCAAGGTAATAAGGTTTTTTGTTTCAAACTTCTAGACATTTTCTTCTACTAAACTTGTACTAATTGGTAAACCTGGCATGAATTGTACCAGATGGATGGGTAAGTCTCTAGTTTTGCAGCAAAGGCAAAACTTGCTTTTACTGTTCTTAATTATTAAAGATTAATTTTACTTTGCAGGGCATTCATGGAGAATTACCAGTATCTTTCCTCAGAGGACATAATTTAAAACTTTAAAAGATCAAAATTTTAATAAAAGTTTGAAAATGTTGCCAAAGTTTTTACACAACCAATAAATGATGTTACATCAGTGCTAGCTGTTGTGGGTAGTGATTAAAGGAGAAGTGACACAGAAGCCCCAGCTGGGAGGGGCACAGAAGTCAGTCTGCCCGGCCATTGGAGCTGTTACTGCCGGTGTGGGCTGGCAACCCAGCACAAAGCAGGATGGGAACGTTGAGGGCAATATGCCTGTCTGTTTTAAGAGAGAAGCAGACATCGTGTAGAACCTGTGGTTTTACTTCACTACACAGTCATCTATTACTAGTTCTTCATCAGTATTCTTATGTTCTTGGACTTGATTCTTTTTCTTCATACTTTTTTCTTTTCTTGGACATGTTAGGTCAAATTAGGTGTTTTGTTTTGTTTTTTTAAATAGTACCACCACCATTGCTGCTACTGCTGTTGCTCCTACTATATTTTAAACTTTTCTCCCAGGACAAAAACCATCCTCTCCACACACTCCTGCTTCTGTATATTGGTGGACCGGGAGACAGGGCTCATGACCTGATGACTTGTGATCCCTGTTGTCAGGGATCACTCTGAGGCTTCCGTTTCTTTCTAGTGTTGCTAGTGTCCTTCATGCGTGCTATTTGGCTGTTTGTGTGTGCGTGGGTTTGGGGGGGGGCACTGGGTCTGAGGATAGATCCAGAGCTTTGCACTAGCTAGCCAAGGGCTTCATCGTTCAGCTACATCCCCTGAGACCACCCCCACACCGCCTTTCGGATTAGAGATGTGCCATTGCTGAGGTAGCTGTGTCTAGAATGCTAAGCTGCAGATTCCATCTTCTTCTAATTCTTATCGTGATACTTCTCTTTCTTTTAACTTCTGCTTAAGTGTTAAAAAAATCTATTATTCTAATTCTTGACTATGTACGAAGTTCTTGAATGGTCTTACAACTTGTGTCGTAGCGTTCTTAACCTTCATGAGGGGAATCATAGTGTGATGGATCTGGCATTAGTGTGTCTTTTGTACAGTATTATGTCAGAGTAGAGAACCATCAATCTGGTAACTTGCATTTTCCAGTCCTCTGAAATTGCCCTTTATTATTTATTTTATTGTACTTTGTCTCTTTGTTTCTATTTTCCTTCTTGGAACTTCTATTATCTGAAGTTATCGCTCATGGATGATCTAATTTTATTGTTTTGGTCCTATTTTCTATCCCTGTGCTTGTTTGCTCTTCTTTCTTCTAGGTTTTCACTGTTTTATCTTGCATTGATTGTTTAGTAACTGCTGCTGCGCTTTTTTTTTTCTTTTTTCTAAGAGCTATTTTACTAGTCTCTGACTGCTTTTTTTCGTTTTCAATAGTGTGGCACAAATACAGATTTGTACCCTTCTCCTTAAAATAGAACAGTTGTTGCCTGCTCGGGGCCACATTTGCCAGGTCCCCCTACACCTTCCTGGTGGAAGTGAAATATGAGATGACACATATGTCTCGTCAGTGTTGAGGATCTAGCTATGCCTCTTCTGCCATTTTTTTCATCATTTGTTGGGGAATAGATAAAATTTGAAGGACCAACGGGTTTCAAGAGACACAGAAGTGAGGGTACTGGGGGTCCTGAAGAACTTAGCAAGACAGAACTGGCCCATTGCTCAATGGATTTCTATAGCTGAGAAGTAAATATCTGTATTGGTAAGCCGTTGAGATGCACAAATATTTCTACGCTAATGATAGTGCCTTAGTTATTCCTTTAAGTATTACATTAACACATGCAAAAATATTCCATTTAGGTTCATTGACATAACATTATCTTTTATTTCTCTGGTAATACTATTACTACCTGTTAATATTTTTTTCTTCCAGGATGGTCTTGTTTTCCTTTAAATTGTCTTTGTGTGTGAGTGTCTGGTTTGGCTGCTTCCTGTCCGTTAGGAGTCTGCCTCAAATACCTTGAAGGGCCATTCATATTTGAGAAGAGTTTATCAAAAATTTCCCATTTGGAAGTGTTACCTGTGGGATGGTGATGGTGGGGTATAGGCCATAGACTTCTGAGCGATTTGATTGGTGGGTTTCCTTGGGAAAATGCCTTATGAAAGCATTTTAGAGGTTGCTCTCTTGGAATTGCCAAGGGTGCCAAGGAGAGATGATTTTGATCTCGGCTTGGGGGCTGAAGTCCTCAGAGCAAACAATTTGGGAGTTGGATGGGGAAGAGTCCATGTACTACAAATTGGGTCTCTTATTTCCACTGTAGAGCTCAGTGCTGCTTCAGTGCAGGGAGTTCCAGTTTTCCTCTATCTCTTCAGAGTGAGCGTCTCGTCACCTGCAAACATGAGCAACGTGTGGTTGTCCAGCTTCAACAAGTTGGAGAGAAGCCATGAGGTCTAGTAGTTGCTTCTTCAAAAGGACATTCGCACTGCTTTGCTATATCTTTTTATAGTTGCTCTGCCCTTGGATCTTTTGGAGTACCTGGCCAGATAACTGGGGCCTCTGCGGCGTGCTGCCACTGTATCAGCTAATTCCTCATTTTTTCCTTCTGGTTTAGAGTCAGATTTTTCACATTTGCCAAGTAATTTGCTAGTCATGCAGATGCTTTCTAGCTTTTAAAGCTGTGCCATTTTTTCCTTTTTTTTTTTTTTTTTTTTACAATATTCTTGTCCATCTAGGTTTATGCCTTTTTAAAAAATACAGTTTTTGGGGTTTTTATAAGACAGTATAAAATGCTTTCAAGTTACAACCACTATCTGGAATATGAAAATATTTCTAAACTAAAATCAACTCAACTGGCAAGGTAGCTTAGCGGACTAAACATCTGCTTAGGCAAGTACAGAGCCAGGGATTCAATCCCAGCACCACATGCCACGGTGGCCCTGCCCCAAGCACACTGAGTCAGCCACCAAGACTGGGCATAGTGGCGTGTGCCTGTAATCCCAGTGCTGGGAAGGCTGCAAATAGGAGGATAGCTATGAGGCCGAGCTACATAGTGAGACCCTGTACTGGATACATTAAAAGTAAATAAATAAATAAAATAAGTAAAATCAACTGAATATCATAATTTTGAAAAAGTGGATGTCCAGTGTGTTTTGCCGCTTTGATTTTCTTTCTTGTGAATTTCTGGCTGAACTCATGGCACACTAGCCTAAGGGGCAGATCTTACAATGGCATCACCAAGAAAGAGTGGCAGATTTGATAGATGACAGCGGGGTTCGTTTTCTTCCAGCGTTTTCTCTGTAACTGTAGAGCAGAGTCACTTTAGTCAACTGCTTTGGCAGAGTTCGCTGCTGGTGGAGATCTTCCCTGCGGCTCCAGGACGAGGTACATCTCGGCTTCCCATACAGATGGATCCTGTTCTTCCCTCAGGTTGTATTTTTTCCACTCATGGCTGCTCAACTATCATTTCTAGAGTGTGACCTCAGTGAGCGCCATACACATCTCACTTTAGCTACATTTTGTACCAGAATCAAGCTCAACACACACCCTGGTGGTCACAGCAGCTAAACCATGGCTCCAGTGTGGGTCCTTGATCTCAGAGGCTCCGCGGGTCTTTTCCTTCCAGACAGCTTGGATACTGTCTGACAACTCTGGCACTTGAACTATAGGGGAAGGTGCAATTTTTTTCCTCTTTGCTAGCAGCACTTGTATGAGACTTGGAAGGTAAAGAGGAGCAGAAGTCCATTTTTGTCACTTTTGTCAGCAGTGGTCAGATGTGTGGGCTTTGGCTAGTGTGACCTTTTTTATGGAATGTGACCATGGTGACCGAATCCTGACTGCTAGTTTGCCCATCTTCTATTTGCATAAACTCATTCCCTACTTGGGTATTTGAAGGCATGTTACAGGTACATACTGTTGCACGTGTTTTTCTCAGTATTTGGCATGTCCATTTGCCCACACTAGAGAACACAGTAACTGAAGCACAAGCTCCGTTGTGTGCCTAGTACAGCTGCATGTCTAGTCTACTGGGGTGTAAGACTTGCTTCACATGGAAGTGTGAATCAAATCCAAAAGCCAGATGTAAAGTATTTGAGAACTGCTTCTATTGTCCAAAGGGATGATGATGAAAACTTGTCAACTTCTGTAAGAAGTGAATGAAAGAAAGCACTTTGTATTATATTCAGAAATCAAAGTTGCACTGATAGGTACAGTTTAAGTGGCATTGCAACCAGAGTGGTGATGCACTGGATCTTGGCCTATTAAATGCATGATTGTCTACACTGTTATTCTTGGTGTTCTTGGCTTCTCTTGTTTCTTGATGATTTGGTTCTATTTTTGTTATTAAAAAAATCCCTTTTAAGTGAAAAATGCTAACAAATTTCTAAGTGACTTAGCCATTATTTCCAGTTCTGTTAATTTTGTCACATTGCAAGTTCAGAAAAAATAAATGTATGAAAGAAGAAAATATATAATTCTAAGAGCATAACTTTGTCATATTAGCTTTCTTGAAAAGTTGCATAAATTTATAAGTTTACATTGGAAGACATTTTTTAGTCAGGCTGCTCTCCACTCACAGTAGGTTGTCTTCAGAGGGTTACCTCTGAGCAAAGTTACAGGCCTCAGGGAAGACAATATCCAAGTTGGAACACAAATTTCTCCAGATCCCTGGACCTCATCAACATGCAGGAGGGTCAGACCTTCAGGGGGCAGCGCTGTCTGACTTCACAGCCCAGCCTAACACACGGGGAAGCCAGCCCCAAAACTTTTGCGGAACTCAGATTGCAAAGTCTAAGGGATATGCTACAGTCACTGTAACTGCTGTTTCTTAAGTGACTTCTACCAAGATATGGAAGGAGCAGGGAGAGAGGGAAAAGAACAGGAATATAACAAGAATGAAGACATGGTGCGAACATGTCCAGCTCGCTGTGATGAATGGAATCATTATCAACTGCAAATTATATACTAATAAAAGTAAAAATAAAAAAAACCCTTAGCAAACAAGTTTTTTAATATATATTTTTATTCCATATTCATGTGTCCAGGATAACATTCCTCATTTTCTCTATCCAGTGAAATTTCGTGACACTGCTTCGAGCACTGACTGTACCCTGACTCTTCGCCCCAAGCTCTGTCTGTTCCTGTGGAGAGTGCTCACAATGCCTGCTACTGAGCCTACTGTGATGCTGTCTCCATTTGCACAGATCAAGTTAGCCTTCTGTTTATTTGTTTGTTTATACATTTGTGCAGGGAATCCTTTGTATTTACCCCATCAGAGCATTCTCAGGAAGATATCGAATTGTCCCTCGCTCGTTCTCTACTTCCTGCAAAGAACCCATCATGGTTTTCTCTAACCCACAACAACCTAAGAGGCATTAGTTGCTTGAGTTTCTCTCTCACCCAAGAGACTCAAACTACAGGAGAGAAGCACCTGAAAGGACAGCCTGGAATTCTGCATGTGTGAACTCTTTGTCAGTGCGATGTTTATAATTTAAGAACTTTGAGCATATGCAAAAAAGCTCTGCTACTAATCAGAATATCATAGAGTTGTTCTCTAGTAGTTGCATGTGGAGTGGGTTAATTATGAACCAATGCCTGAAAAAGTTTAGCACACCGAGAAGATATCAGAAATATCTCAAATGAATATTAATGTTTTAAAATGTCTATGTAATTGAAATCAATTTAAATGTAAAAATAATTTGAAGAATGCTAATGCAATGGCAGAGTCCCACAGATAAATATGTCAAAACACATTAGAATTTCTCTGAGGCTATAGCAGAAACCTGCATTGCGATCAGGCTGTGGGATAGGTAGATTTGCCTGAATATTTTTCTCTTTTAAGCCTTCTGTTTTGAGTTTTCTGATTTGCATCTTTAGTCAGAAGCTTCTTGCCTTGGCTTTGTTGATTTTTCTTGAAATTCTATTTCTTTCTTTTCTTTTTTTTATCTTCTTTTAACATTCACAGACATACTGAAATGTCCAGATTTTGGTTTAGGAGCCATTTAACATCATAAACTTATATTTTAAAATGAATAACAGTTTAAAAAATGTGCCAAGTGGACAAATCCTGTATGATTTCATTTCTATGAAGTGTCTAAACTAACACAGATGAGGCCAGCCAGATAGCTCAGTGGACAAATGTGCCTGCTTAGGTATACTCAGGGACCTGGGTCTGATCCCCTGGCGTGCCAATGCTAGCCTTGTTCCCAGGGTGCGCTGAGACACTGCCTGAGACTGGGCAAGGTGGCACGCACCTGTAATCCCAGCGCTTGGGAGGCTGAAAGCAGGAGAATCACTATGAGTCTGATTTGTGTAATGAGACCCTGTAGATCCTGTACTAAACACATTTTTAAAAAAAGATTCTTTAAGTTAACACAGAAGCAAGAGTAGAAAGGTGACTGAATGGAGCCAGACAGAAAAAGAAATGGGGAGTTGTTCTTTAATATTCTGATGTCCCAGTTATGCCAGATGATAAAGCTGTTGACTCGTCATAAACCATAGTGCACATAGACAGCAGCATTGTATCATGCATGCAGTGTTGATAAGAGGGTAGATATCTTCTTGCAACACACACACACACACACACACACACACACAGAGAGAGAGAGAGAGAGAGCAAAACAAACCAAAGGGACATGGAAGAGCTTTGGGAGGTGATGGAAATAGTCATTGCTTTGATGATGGTGCACGTTTCATGGAAGGCAGCTATGCTCACCACTATATAACCAACGCAGACATTTTGGTGCACGTTTCATGGATCCACATTCATCAAATCATATCCATTGAATATACATGGTCTTCTGTATATCAAATGCATCTTCATAAAGCTGCTGAAGTAGCATGAAAAATGAATACTTTTTCATATTAAGTTACTACAAAAAGCAGGAGGAGTGATAACCACTCCTAGAACTAAGACTCAAAGAAATTGAGTTGATGAAGACTACTCTATCATCCTTTACAGTGAGTGTACTGTGTTTAACCATGTACAAAATAATTTCAGATACATCATCTTATTTGAGAATAACTTCTCCATTTTTTTCTTTATGCAATGGGTTATGAAATGCTAGCCATTCATTCTTTATATGCTTTTCTAACTCTTAAAGTCTCTCCCTTCTTCAAGGCTCAGAGAATATTCATCTTTAATTTCCTACCGTGAGAGCTCTACTCACTTTGAATTTCTGTGCGTGCTATCCTCAGTGCACCATTTTATGTTTTTGATTTATTGGTATCCTTTGTAACAAATTTCAGAAATTAGCAATCTCTACAAATGTTTACAACTATGTTTTTCCATAGTAGTCAATAAAGAAAGTACCCATTGAAATAAGTATTTTCCTTTTCTTCCTACTGTCCATGAATAGAGGAATTTTGCCATCCCTGAGGCACAATACCTGACACCCACACCTAATAAAGGGGTTCACTTGGCTCATGGCTCAGTCTGTGGTTCAAGGCACGGCCTAGTTCACGGTAGCCAAATGCAGAGAAGACAAGTGGCGTGAGAGAGGAAGGGGTCGAGGACCAGGCCACAGGCTTGGGGCTCGGTACCCAGGTTCGTGTCTTCCCAATACGCCCATGCACACCCAGAAGTGCTGCTTGCTATTGTCCTGCTGATGCTCAAGCCTATGCAATCGGTAGTCCAGCTTGGCTGTCACAGGGTGTTGTCACTGACCTGCCTTTTCTGCCAAACTTTAGCTATTTGTCAGGGTTACCTGTACTCCAATCAAAGCAGTGGCACTATGAATGCTGTGTAAAATTAAAGAAAATAACTTCCTAACTTCGCTTTACTAATTTCTTTTGTTGTGATTCTTTATTTTCCCTAAATATTTCAATCTAGTTCATCTCTCTTTTCTTCAGTTTCTTATATTTAGATCTTGAATCTGCATTTCTGTTTCCTCATTTTTTTTTTTTTATGACTAGAGGGCAAGTGAAAAATAGTACCCTCCTCTTCCTAAGATGATTATGCCAACCAAATGGCATCATTTTAGAGTGCTGTTGTATTTTAGGATATCTTCTACAAGGCCTAGTATAGAGCTAGACAAATGGTAGGAAGGCCATTAAAACAGATATTTTTGAATTGAATTGATCCATATAACTTCTTTCTGGGGGAGTCTGGCTTTGAAGATTAGATTTTACTCTACAAATACCCTCTTTTATGTGTTCTTCCATATTGTCACATTACAAAGCAGTTTTCATTCATTGTTTAGAATATATAAAGCAGCTTATTGACTTTGGTTTTATTTCCTAATCAAATTGGAACACTTTGAACTATAAATTGGGCCATAAATCTGATATTATTAGGTTTCCTGTTACAAAAATCACATTCTCTAAATAGATTATATTTTAACTATTCCTAGCTGTCTTCTGAGAGATTGTGACTATGTATAATCTGGAGAATTTTGTTTATAATTCCTAAATGTATGAAAAATATCAATTATTTTTTTCTTATTTTCATATAATTTTATTTATGATAGATTATTGTGTTAAGCTTCTTTATGGAAATGAAACACCAGCTTGTTTTTATGCAGTTATAGAGTTTCTGTGGCCAACAGGAGGCATTGATTAATTTTTACAGAATATTCTTCCTGAGTTTATGCCTTTAGTCTAATGCATAGTCAGTTCCTAAATGCTGTGGAATAACTACAGAACTACATAGATAAAGTTTTCATAAACACATACCTTTCTTGTTTATTCTGTTTGATATTTTGATTTGCAAGTTTGAAATGAATCTGCAAGAAAAAAATATTACCACGTTCTCCAAGTGAGATCTTGGAACACTGGCTTTGTAAGAAATTGATGTGTCACTAAAATAAGAACACAAACTGAATGAAAAGATCTATGGGAAATCACCAATAGTGCAGGAAGAAAAATGCCATAATTTAAGATTCTTTTTCTCCACAGAGTACATTTCAAAGTTTTCACATGTTAATCTGTAGTAGTTCTCAATATTTCCCAAATTTACTTAACTTTGCTACTTTTAGGAATCTGGTTTTAAGTGACACATAGTTCAGTGTGGCTTGCCTGAGGCAGCCAGAAGACTGGCTTCAGGGATGCAGACACTTGAGTGGGTCATCAAAGAAAAAATTTCAGTTAGATAGGATGTACTGTGTAAATCTAAATTTCCCCCAGAAGGCTCATTGTGTTGAAGATTCTGTCCTGAAAGTAGCAATGCTCAGAGATGGGCTTTCAGAAGTGACTGGATTTTGATGCCTCTAACTTCATCACTGAAGGAATCCACTGATGAGAATTTAATTTGGTGGGTCTTTTTTTTTTTTTGGTACTGGGAATTGAACACATGACCTTGTACTTGCCAGGCAGGCACTTAGGGCACTGAACTATCTCCCCAGGTTGGTGGTTTTATTGTAAGAAGATGGAAAGAGGAAGCAGGTCCTACTGGGCAGGATTGGACTGTAGGAGGATGACTTTGGGACTGTATCTGTACCCTGGGTGGGTACTTTCCGGTTCTGTCTGCCCCTCTGCTTCCTGGCTGCTCCTAGGTGAGCAATTTCTCTCTACCACAGTCTTCTATCATATCTCTGCCTATCTGTGGAGAGGCCTGGAAGCAATGGAGTCAGCTGACTGAGAGCTGAAACCTCAGAAACCCTGAGCCAAATTACACCTTTGATTCCTTACTTGGTACAGTTCCGTCTCTCACTCCACAGCTGAGAGACGGAACTGGAACAGCATGCAGTGCCGGGGATCGAACACAGTCCTTGTGCTTGCTAGGAAGGTGCCTAGACTGCTGAGCAATGTCTGTGGCCCCTGGATTCTTTAACTTAATTAAATAATTAATTTAGTTCTTCTTTTGCTTCTGGTGTCCTGTCATAGCAGCGAACGGCTCAGGAGGCTAGACACGATAGTGCTTGCCTCTAATCCCAGGGTTGTAAGAGGCTGAGAAAGAAGCTTGTGAATGTGAGGCCGCACCAGGCAATTTAGGGAGATGCTAGCACAAAATTAAAACAATAAAGAGGGCTGGGATTGTGCCTTCTTGGTACAGAACTTTCCTGACATATGCAGGTGCTTGGACTCAGCACCTAGTACCACAAAGAAACACAACAGCAGGGGCCAGGGAGATGGCTGAGTGGAATAAGCACTTCCCTGGCAAGCACAAGGGTCTGAGTTCAATCCCTGGTTCCAACAAAAAAAAAAAAAAAAAAAAAAAAAAAAAAAAAAAAAAAAAAAAAAAAAAAAAAAAAAAAAAAAAAAAAAAAAAAAAGAAACAAAAAAACCCCAAAAACCAACCAAATAAAAAACAAAACAAAACAAAATACCAGGCTAACTGACACACTGAGACTTAAAAAAAAGTCTGTTATGCAATATGGTGCCCACAGGTTATAACCAGGTGCTAAATACAGTAAAACTTGAAAAATCTTGAAGAATAGATTTTAATTGTTCTTGCTACAAAAATAAATGTGGTATTTCACGTGGTAATTAGTTGAGCTTAGGCATTCTGCAATGTAAACACCGTCCCACTCACCACGCCTCATGCTATAAATAGATAGTATTGGGACTTGCCAACTAAAAATTAACAGTGGTCGGCACACATCAGTCCTGTTATTTGCTTTCATCTAGGGTGAGTTAATTACGAAAGAGGACTCCCTGTGAGAAGGCAAGGGAGCTACTGAGCCTCAGTCCTCCTGTGGCCCACTTTGGCAGCCACAGCTCGGATAGCAGGTCTTTCTTGGTGGTTTCAGAGCAACTGCACATGTGGATATATTTCTCCAAAGAAGAATAATTTCAGCTTTGCTTCCAAGTTATTTGCAACTGCTGGAACAGTCCTTGCTTGTACTTAGAACTCAAGAGATTGAATCTCCTTTGCTTTATGTAAGCCACATTCCTGAACCTAAAGCTTGCTTTAATTAATTAATTAATTAATTATCTGGGTCAGCCTGCCCTGGGTACGGGGCCAGCATGACAGGGCAGGTGTCAGGGATTGACCCACGGTCCCTGCAGTTGCCTAAGCTTACCTAGGGAGGCGCTGTAGACCGCTGAGCCATCTTGCTGGCTCCCTGAACCTGAAGTGCTAAATGGGAGCACAGAGCGCTCTAAATAGATAGGCGGGATTGTGCTTCCAGTTCTAGAGTTGAGGAGAGAAAAGACCAGATGAGCCTGAGCCATAGGAACTGAGTGATGAAGACAGGAGAAGACAAGAAATGAGGGAGGAGAGGAGAGGACAGGGAAGGGGTGGGCGAAGGCGGGGAGGAGGAAGGAAAAGAGCACAACAGAGAAGTTTGTGTGAGTGTGTCAGCGCTGACGTTTCCTTCCTTACTTGGCCAGTGGTCTTCTGAATATCTGTACCATGCACAGATAACACATCTAGTGTCAGGCTTATAATTTGATTTTATGGACTTAAAAGCGACTAAGTTGTCTTGTTATTATTTCATGGGTTCTGGGAGAAGTCACGAGAATGTTGTCAGAGACAAAGGACTTTACTACTCCTAAACAGCAGGTGGCGCGATTCTCAGCGGGTTGGGACCGTCCCCTGCCCCAGGTCTCCTGTGCTCAGGGGCAGCTGGCGGACAGGTACCGCCTTTGAGGACCCTAACCTGGGAACTCACGCCTTTTTGGCAGTTGCTAAGCAGGTATGCCCTTTGCGTGGGGACGGATGTTATCTAATTTCTCAAGGCTGTTCAAAGCAATTTAACTCTGACAAAAGGTCTTTTGTAAAGAACAGTCATGGCCTTTCATTCCTGAAACACCGAGCAAAATGTATAAAAGCAGGAGAGACCCATGGATGGCTGCCTCTCAACACTTAGCTGGAAAATATTACTTTAATGCCAGCAGGAGGGCAAGTGAACAAGAAGGAGCTAGAGCTGCTAGGGCTTTGCCGCCTTTCTGAAGCCATGTCACCTAAGTGATCACTTTCTTGTGCACACATTCAAGTTCAGGAAAGGTGTGCACAGAGCTGGGGACAGTGGGGCTTACGGGGGAGGGGACAGACAATCCTTTACACTGTTTAATTACAGAACATGATTTCTTAGTATGAGACAGGGAGTAATTGAGATCACTTGGCCTTCCAGGGAAATCCCTAGGTAGGCTTTCTTTTACTACATTTGATTTCCAGTGATTAAGAAATTGCTTCACATTTCCTGTGAAGAACCTTTATGAAAATGAAGAGCTGGAAAAATCCTTAGCAAGCCTTGTTCTAAATCTGGACTCTGTGGCTTTTTGGCCTCCTATCCAAAGCAAATGGTTCCAGATTGATCCATGCTTCTTAATTTTTGTAACTTCTTGTGTATAAGGCCATGAGATTGCCAAGTGACCACGGGTGAACAAGAGGCTGTTTTGTACTGATAAATTGATCCCAGCTGTTGCACCAGTCCCTGAGAGTCTGTATTGAAAACAGACTGAGATGCGGGGTGGAACACCGTGTTTATCTGAACAGCAGGCCCTTTTACCTGATGGAGCTGATAATCTAAAGCATTATGACTTGGAGCAGAATTCGGTTCATAAAGAGATACAGAGATAAGCCAGGGCTACAAATAGAAATTGCTACGGATGCTTTGAATAGAGCAGTGTTGTCTACATGTATCCTTCAGCCTGCTCTTTTTCCCCACTGAAAGGAGACAAGGTAAATTCACACCTCCCATTAAGCCTAATAGCAGCATCGAAGGAAATCCTGTGTTCCTCCATAGGAGGGGACACTGGCCCCTCTTGTTTCAAATATGCTGAAAACTTGTGTCAGTCTGAGTTAATTGGTGGGAACTAGGAATCCGAGCAATTTGAAATTAATCTTTTAAAATGGTGGTGAGTACAGTTATTGAAGATAGAAGCTACTCACTAAATGCAATGAAGGGTTCCTTAGAATACAGATTCTGCTAAAAAAACAAGCCTTCACTGAGCTGGGGTTAGCTTGCATATTGTCTTCTCTGTCTCTGTGCTGCAGCCTCATCGGCTTGGAAGGGTCTTGGGCTATAGTGGGCATGGACTCTCCTCTTTGATGAATTCATTCTTTGATGCGTCCAGTGGCTGGCAGTGCTACCAGGAGGTGGGGTCTTGTGGAGGATGTATCCCCGCAGGTGACCTGGAAGGCTGGATGTTTGTCCCCAGTTCCTCCTCTCCTGGCTGCTATGGATTAAAAAGCTTTCTCCTTCCCCTGTTCCATTTCAGTTTTGAAGTTGGTCACCCATGGACTGAAACCACGAGCTCAAGTAAACCTTTCCTATTTTAAAATGTGTGTGCTGGGTATTTTGTCCCAGTTACAGGAAAGTGACTAATGCAGTAAACTAGAAAGGAAGGCCGTGGTACAGCATACTGGCATGAGATTCATTTTTTAAATAGAATGTGCCTCTGAGACATAAAAACAAACTTAGTCATTCTTTTCCGTGGTGTAAAATTGAGTAAGTAGCTTAATATCTCAGCATATGAGTTTCATCATCAATAATATTAGCTTTCCTCATGTTTCACTCCTAGTATCTTCCCTGAAGGTTAAGTGAGGGAACTGGTGAAGGAGGCACACAGGCAATACACAAGCTCTGAGCTTGTGCCCCTTGCTCTGTCACTCTGGCATGGGCAGTGAAATCTACACCGATCACCAAGGAATTTACATGAGTGAATTGTCTGGCGACCACAGGTTCTTGGTGCTAGACGTTGCTACCAGTGTGGGTTAAGATACAGAATTCTGACTGTGACATGTGTTGATGCTGAAGTTTTGTCTGAGGCACCAAGGGAGAAAAGAGATGAGGAGTTCCTAGTAGGAGGACACATCAAAGTGTAGACTCTGGAAGAAACTGATAGCATGAAGGAGAGCTCTGCACTAGTAGGAAGTGAATGAAATAACAGCAAAGCAACAGGACAAGGATGTTGAATGTATTATTATTATTATTTTAGGAGAAGTTTCGCTTTAGGCCATGGCCTGAAGGGGCAGCAAAGGCAGTGATGGCTCCGTCAGTCCAAGGACTGGTGTAGAAGCAGCTCCTCAGGCCCAACCAATCAGAAGCCCAATACTTCTCTGAAGGTGGCTCATAGATGCCTCCAGAGCCAGTGGTCCTCAGACAGTGACCCTGTGCCCACCAGGAGCACAACAGCACCAGTACTGACAGCAGGCAGTGGAGTGGCCTGCTGCACTCCTGGACGCAGTCATTGGCCTGGAACTGCTTCTCAGGCTGCCCAAGGGAAACCTCGAGGTTGGAGTGGACTCCCATGGTGAAGGCCTGTGAGGTGAGCTGGCTTCACCAAAGCAGGCGCCCAAGGGAGAGCCACCAGTTAGGGAAGGGGTGTTGCCATCATCAAGGGGCATTCCAAGCATATAGGCTTAGCTGAGGGAGGCCCGGAGGCTCTGTGCAGTCCCAGGACACAGTAGCTCTCAGGCCTTTGGTGGATGACCAGCTGAGGGCAGCAAAAAATAGCTGGAAGCAAAAGTGTGCTGGTCTTACCCCTCAGTGCTTCCTTTCCTTGTCTCTACCCCAGCTTGTAGGCTGCACATCAGCTGTCAAAATGTGGGAAGGAGGGAGCAGAGGGGAGAGGCCTACAGTAGCCCCTGCCCAGGAGGCAGACTCACACTGTGTGCCAGCTTTCACGAGGGACTCTGGCTGGCTCTGACTCTGACCTGGAAAACATCACTAAGACTGTGTTTTGTGACTTCCAGTGGCCCTTGGACTGTGTGTGATCTTAGAATAAGGAGATCCCAGGATTTAAGAATATGACCTTAGCAGAGCCTAGAAACTCCTGAAGTTCCTAAACCCTGATTCTTGTGGTGGCATAGGAGCATCAGTGGGACATTAGACACGCCAGTTCTCTGGCTCTGCCTGAACTTCCCATGTCAGTGACTCTGAGGGTGAGATCCCACAGCCCTGTCAGGTGACTCTGACGTACACAACCTGAAAGTGAAACTGAGCTGAAGAAGGGAGCTGCTGGCTTTGTCAGAGCTTTGTCCGTCTTGCTAATGACGAGATACAGGAAAAAGGTGGAGGAAGGCATTCTGTACTTAGTGTCGTAAACATGTGAATGCTATAGGAGGAAATAGAACAGTATCTTATATGACATTTTCAGGCCCAGTATTCTTTTCCTGGTAGCACATCTGTTCGAGCTTCCTAGGCCAGGCAGGGTGGCCTGACTGATTCATGGATCAGCTAGGCGGAGTGTGCAGCTGCCCTGAAGCTGGGCCCCAGCGGGGAGGGAAGCCTCCCATGGACAGGCAATGGCTGTGTGATGGTCCCCTTGGACTTGGGGGTGACACTTAGGCACAGTAGGCTAAACGCAGCAATACCTCAGTGCAGCAGGGACATTCTGCAGTCTTCCTAGTTTCATATTATGCAGGGAGCAAAACTTAAGAGAAAAACAATTTTAAGAATAGTATCTAAATACTTTTCCAAATTAAAAAAATAGGGACTAGCTTTTAGTTTGTCAAAAAATATGAAAAAATGAGGAACAGATTTGCCAGCTGGAGCACTTTGCCAAGCTCATGTCATTCAGTAAATAAAACTCCACAGCCCCTCACAGAGAGGTGCTGCCAGGTGACAGGAACTTCAACGCATTAGAGTGTGCCAGTGTGAAGAGCTAACGAGACCGAGCCCTGGAAGGCAAGGTCTAGTGTTGGATGAAAAGAATTTAGGATCAAATGTAGATTGAAAAGCAAAGTCACTCAGGACAACGACACATTTATTCAAATGTGCTGGTATTTTAAGGGATACTTTAAATATAAACAGCATGTAGTGAAACAATCATAATATGACACAATTTTGCATAGTGTTCATATGCTACGCTATACTTATCTTGGGAATTAGGTATCAAGCCTCATGTTTATTAATTTGTCTCTTTTTTCCTTAAAAGCCTGAGTTTTAAGAGGTTTTGTTTATTTTTAAAATGTAGTTATGCTGTTTTCTTTGGGGGAGCATCTTTAAATTCACCTATTAGATCCATCTATGACTCTGTGTGTGTGTGTGTGTGTGTGTTAGAGAGAGAGAGACAGAGATAGAGAGAGACAGAGACAGAGAGAGAAATTGTGGTCAATATCCATATTTAAAATTGACTTTGTACAAAACTTTTCTGTGAAAGATCAGATTTAGAAACCCTTGTGCCATTTCTACCATTGCATTGATTTTCCTAGCTGAGCGCAAGCTCTGTTTTGAACTTGCTGTGCTATTTACTATGGTGTGATAAACACAGCAAATGCTCAACAAATGTTTCCATTCTGGCCACGGGGACTGGGAAAATGCCCCTCACTACCCTCGGCCTGCTGAGGTCTTTCTTGGCAGCCCCTTAGCAGACACTTGACTGAACTTGGGATTAGGATAAAATGCCCTAATATTAGCCTCAGGAGGAACAGTCAGTATTAAGGTGATTAGGAAGTAGCCAGTTATTATTATTGTTCCAACTCTTTTTCTTGTATAAACCTTTTATTTTCAGGGCAGAAAATTTAAAAATTACTGAAATTCTCATGTAAAATTTCTAAAATCAACAAACAAAACTTCCATAGAAAAATTTCATCAAGTCAGTGTTCTCTGAGGCACAGAACCTTTCCTTTCAATTATGTACCTTGTCGTGCGTGTCAGACTTGAATGGTCTCATGAGGTCCGGCGTGTGAGGGTCCTTGGTGAGGTAGTCAGTGTTGTGGACGTAGGTAGTCTGGCAGGCTCCAGGCCCTGAACCAGGGAAGGAGGAATGAGCACATTCCATGGGGCAAGGCAGGAGGAAGCAGTGCCATGGTGCAGAGCTTTGCCTTGTGCAGAGGAAAGACTGCCACCTCCGCTGGCCGCCTTTCTCTCAGCTCCTGCACTGAGAGGTTGACCTAGCAGCGATCTGAGTATGGAGCTTGTTTTTTCTTGGTGCCCATTTTCCTGCAATAGCATATTTTTGATTGGACTGCACTTGAAAGCATAATTAAATGTTACAGAGACTCTCGGAACTTTAAAGCATTCTCTCTTTCCTTTTTAATTTGACAACACAAACAAGTCTAATGTTTCCTTTCGCTGGCTCCAGATGTCCATTGTGAATGTAAATGATGAGCCAGTAGAGCCGAAGCGTCCACAGAACCAATATTTGGAGGAAAATGAATCGCTGCACTTCCTGCAGGTGCCTCTGCGGCGGGAATCTTTTCACTCTAAGGACATTCAACGGATAGACAGCTGGTCAAAGAAAGCCTTGAGGCTGCTTCAAAGTTTCTATACAATGCAAAATGCTTCATGAAGTATTTTTGAAAGTGGAATTTTATAAGATATGGTTGTGTATACTCTTTCATTTTTATTCCAATAATTTCAGGCTTTTCCAAGGCCAAAAATACTATTTTTAAGAATCAGATAAATACCAGTATTTGGAGTTCTGGTGGAGTGAGAGCTTTCTATTTGGCCCTTAACTTAAAAATGTAGAAAATTTGGCACCAGTAAAAATACAATGATCCTTTATCTTGACAATAATTACTGCTTACAACTTGGTTCCTTTGAAACCACCAAGACGTCCCACAGCCACCATCCGTGCCCAAGCCTTTGAAAGGGCATTGAGCAGGAGCCAAGCGCACAGGCAGACAGCGCGGGGTTCTGACTGGGGAGGAGCTGCCCATTTTCATGCTTAGCATTTGAACTGAAACTCAGCATTTAATTTTCTCAATCAAAGGCTGAGATTTGGAAGACTCTATTGCTGAGTCTAAACTGTCTAGTGAAATACTTAGGCCTGCAAAATTTGGAATCGGAAAAAGTATCTTGAGTGTGTTCTATGTCCTCATAAGCCCTGAGTGGTCACAATGTATCTGCCTGCTTGTTCTTGTCATAACTCAACTGGAGTCCTATCTTTTCAAAGATCCTTGCATTCTAAAATGATGTTTTGGGGCCAGGGAGTTGACTCAGTGGAATAAGTGCTTGCCTGGCAAGCACAAGGGCCTGAGTTCAATCCCCGGCTCCACAAAAAAAAAAAAACAAACCTAAAAATAAATGATGTTTCCTTTCCAGTTCTCTACGAAGACACTGATTCTTTCAGCACAGCTGACCACAGCAAGAGGAAAGCAAGCAGATGGAGTTAATTCACGTGAAGAGGAGAAAATCTGCTGGCCTCCACAGGGGCATTTGCTTCATGAAAAAGATTGCTTGAGAAGCTAAATTTATCTCTGATTTGCAGAAATGAGGAAATTAAGTAAACAATTTCAACTGTGGGACAGAGAACTGAGCTTTTATATTTTTGTCAATATTTGGTTCAGATAAAAAAGATACGCAAAATCACCATATGCCAGCAGGAAAAAGAGACTTGAGTATGACTGAATAATTGCTGCATCAAGGACAAAAGGTTCTCAATAAAAGACATGCCAATTTTGGAGTTATCGAAAAGGGCAAGGACATACTTTGGAAATGCTTTTCATAAAATAATTTAGAAAAGAAATTCTTAGATAATAGAATTGTAAGTGATCTTCTTCTACTAACATGATCTGATATTAAAGAATCTATTTCATATTAAATGTCTGTCCTGTTTACAACTTTTTTTTTTTTTTTTTTTTTTTTTTTTTTTTTTTTTTTTTTTTTTTTTTTTTTTTTTTTTTTTTTTTTTTTTTTTAGCAGAACCAGAGATTGAACTCAGGCCCTTGTGCTTGCCAGGCAAGCGCTTATTCCCCTGACTGCTTGTTTACAACTTTTCTGAGACAAATTGTTGCTTCATCATCTTGTTCCCAGGTAGTTCTGTCTGTGGAGGATTTTATATATTAGTCATAGCTTGAAGAATTCAGGACTCAATAATTTTTAATTGGTTTAATTTTAACAGAGTACAATCAGAGAAATGAAAGCGCTAGGACTTACTAGAGGTGCTACACTATGCCATAGTGGGAGATACTTACACGGCTTTGCAAGACTGCGGTGTTTCCCCCATTCTGGTGTTCAATGTACAGAAGACAAGGCAGACGGGAAAAAGAAAGTGCCGAGTCAAGAGAACAAACAAAACTGTGAATCACAAGCCCAAGCTGGAGCCTGCTGGAGGAACTGGAAGCCAGTCTCATGCTGTCTCCCAACTTTCAGGGTGTGCAGTACCTGGAGAAAAAGTGGATGTGGTGATCAAAAGGCTAAAGTCCAGGTCTGGGCTATGAGACAGAGAACCTGAAGGGCAACTGGGGGGAAGTGGGATATCCTAAGCTATTTGTTGCTCTGTGTCCCTCAGATGTCTGAATGGTCAGGGAGCTTGCCTGGGGACAGTGCCTGTGTAAAAGTAAGATGGGCACGCTTGGAGCCACTTCTTATGCAGAAAGGTTGTTCCAGCTCAAAAGGAAGGCAACTAGAAAATGGGGCTCCAACCGAGCTAAGGTGCTGGGTGCAGATCCATCCCACTGCATAATAACATAGCTATGCAATGGGCTGTGGTTCAGTTTAGACATTCTGTACCCTCCACAAACTTGTTAGAGAGGATCTGGCCCTGAGGGACGGGTCTCCTCCCAATGCCTACAAAACATGATGACCCGACAGAGGGTCAGAGCCCCGGCAGAAGTTTCTTCTAGCAATCTAATGCAGGACACACTGGGAGGCCTCTTATCAGGCAGTGCATTTCTTATCTCCAGGCAGTGCTCAGGCAAGCTCTCATTGTTCTCCTATCATTTTCCTTGTGCTTCTTTTTGTTATAAATCTTTCCATGCCCCAGTGTCTCAAATTCCCACCTTCGAGGTCATCATGGGCAATGACTTTTCCTTTGTGCTCAGATGACAGGAAGTGAGAAGAACTATTTTCCCCCTTGTCTCTGCTTTATTCTTTCCTCAGCTAATTTTCAAGAGCTCCTCAACCATGCACCCTTAGTCTTGTTCCTTTCCAACTTGTATAACAAGAAACATAGTAAAATATTGTGTATAGGTACACATCCATCTACTACACAGTGATATTTTGGTCAGAGGTCGAGGTCCATATAAATGTATTTCAGTAAGAGTATAATGGAGATGGAAATTCCCTGTTGCCTAGTGATGTCAGTCATCCAAGGATTGTAGTGATGTCAGTCATCCAAGCATTGTAGCTGAATGCATTCATCAGACATTTGTGATGATACTGATGGAAGTAAAGCTACCATGCCACCAGTTGTATGCAAGAGTAGCGTACTCATGTACTGCATAGTACCTGATAGTAACCCACGAGGCTTATGCACTTACTATGCTATACATTTTGTTGTTATCTTACTAGAAATAGTTTACTGTTATATATTAGGCAGTGGTATGTTGGTGGTAGCCATATACATCTCATGTCTACTGAGTATCTTGATTGCATCAAGAGTTATTGACACATGTTATCTAGGTTTGTTGAGAACTTGTTATTATAATGTTTATACAGTGATAAAATTGTCTGATAGTATATTTCCCACAAAGTGTCCTTTGGTTGAACATTTTATCCTATAGTTCCATAGCTGATATAGATTACAGCTTACTAGTTTCTCGTAACATCTTCTCTGTCTCATGTAAGGAAATTCATATTATCTTCTAAGCATCTTGATTTGGTGCTAATGCAATTAAATTCAGATTTAATAAAGATGGGATGGGTTGATGTTGCTTGTACTAAAGGATAAAAATTACTACCCAGTTAGTGATTTCAAGCAGAAAATGGGGCAATGCCAATGAGGCAAGTATTGATGAACTGATACAAATACAAATATAGCATCGCCCTTTGCAAAATCCCTTTTCACAAGTACATTTCCTGATAATATATTTCCCACAAAGTGTCCTTTGGTTGAATATGTGTATTTATCCTATAGTTCCATAGCTGACATAGATTATAGCTTACTAGTTTCTCATAACATCTTCTCTGTCTCATGTAAGGAAATTCATATTATCTTCCAAGCATCTATATTTGGTTTTAACAGCTTATTAAAAATGTGCATAACAGCTTATTAAGAAAATTTTCTGGGATGGCAAGACAGCTCAGCAGTCTAAGCACCTGCCTAGGCCAGCACAAGGACCCAGGGTTTGATCCCTGGTCCCACATGCAGTGCCAACCCTGCCCCTGGGCGTACTGGGCCAGCCACCAAGAGGAGGTGTGGTGGTGCCCTTGTGTAGTCCGAGCACTGGGGAGACTGAAAACAGGAGGATCGTTACAAGTCCAAGCTGCATAGCTTGCTTTCTTCTTATAATGGTTTCCAGTAATCTATTAAGGTTAACAAAATTCTAGTGGAAAACACTTAAAAAGCAGCTTACTTTGTAAGTAAGTTGTATTAAGATAGGAGTTATCTCCTCATACGCAATTTTTTTGGCCTACAATTGTCCAAAAAGTTCACAAGCTATTGTCTTTAAATGTGTCTTGTTTTGGCATTATCTTCCACCTCATGTGTAAAGAGATGGTAAATGACATCAGATGAAGGTCATGCACCAAGAAGACGATGGGAAATGGGAGACACTGCTGGGAACGAGTTGGAACCAGGATGCCAGGAAATGAGCAGTCCACGGCTCGGCACTGATGCTGGAGAGAAGTCTACAGTGCTCATGGGCATGTGAGAGGTCTGCAGACAGAAAGCAGAAGGAGCTTCGCGGTGGCAGAGGTGGATACCAGGGCTCAAAAGGAGCTTTCAGCCTGAGTTATTTTACCTTAGGCAAGACAATCTAAGCTTCCGGTTGAACTCCTCCAGTTTTCGAGGGTGACTAACCTACGGCCTGTGGGTTGGCTTGTGTAGGAATTTTGAGGTGAAATAAAATGTGAGGAGGAGGCTGAACAAGACAGTGTTTAGTAGGAAGCTACATATAGACATGGCATGGAAAGAAGAGCTAGAAGAGTGATGCAGTGTGCCTGAGCAACCACCGCACAGCCCAGCTCAGGGCTTTCCATCTTTTCTGCGTTGTGGACCATCATGCAGCTCCTTATTGTACTTTTTATTTTTATTTTTCATGTGCCTCTTTGAAAATCCCCCTTGCTCCCCAGCAAGCCCCAGGCTTCTGGAAGTAGACAGCAAGGCGCTCAAATCACAGAGTGAGATTGGGGTAGAGGGAAGAATTGAAAGCTTGCTTGCTTATTAGGCAATAAATTGCATCCTGGGACTGATGCCAAGGTGGGTTTGGAAGGACCACATGTATTGACTTCTGGATTTATTATTGAACAGTCTTTGCATGAAATCTTAACTAACGAGGAGCGTGTCAAAGCTCCTGGTTAAGCAGCAGTTGCAGCGAGGTTCGGAGGTTGGATGCTGCTAACAGCTATCTGGCAACGACAGTGCTGCTTGGAACCTCCTGCTAATCAGACGCTTGTCCAGACTCTTTCTCCCCACAGTAGATCATGTTCTGCTGAATTGTGATGCAGATTAAGGGGAAGAGCTGCTCAAATTTAAAGGCACTGTCAAGTGCAGTGGCAGTTGTCTACCCTGGGAGTGCTTCTAAAGCCAAATAAGAATTTTTGCACAAATAGTGTGCTATATTCAGAAGGATATATGAATTTAATGGCCCACATACCTCTGCTCCAAGCATAGAAACACAGACGAAATTATGTTAACTTATTTTGTTAAAAAAAAGAGTACACTATAGTCATGTTTTATTTATTTACTTTTTTTTTTTTTTTCAAGTGTGTGTGTGTGTGTGTGTGTGTGTGTGCGCAGGGTCTCACTAGACAGCTCGGACTCATAGTGATCCTCCCGTTTTCAGCTTCCCTAGTGTGGGGGCTACAGGGGTGCGCCACCAGGCCTGGATTCCATCACGGGCTCAGTGCACCCAGGAGTGGGGCCGGCATGGCATGTGATGCCTGGGATTGAACCCTGGCCTCTGCGTTTCTCTAAGCTAGCACTTACTCTGCTAACCTATGTCAGCAGCCCTTCTAATCATGTTTTAGATGAGACACCTAGGTAGCATATGTAGTTAGTTGTCAGAAAAACTTCAAGTGATACTATAAAGGGAAAAACTATCACTTGTGAGTGAATTGGTTAATATCAGTAAACATTAGAATTTACTAGTAGAGGTAGTAGAATATTTTAAGGTATGAGGTCTTACCTAAATTTTTAAGTGTCTTATGACATAAATATTATGATCTTTACTTTTCTTTTTTTTTCCTTATTCCAAGGAAGGGTCTACAGGATGTTCGGGGTCTCACTACTAGATAGCACTCAGTGATTCTCCTGTTTACAGCCTCTCAATTGCTGGGATTACAGACATGCACCACCACACCTCGTCTCAATAGCCTGCTCAGTGTGCCTTGGGGGTGGGGCCAGCATGGCAGACCTGGGGATCAAACCCCTGGCCCCAGCAACTGCTTGCAGGCACTTTAATCTGCTGAGCTATTTGGCTGGCCCTTGAGGTTCACATTTCCCTAACACTGGTGACCATCAGTGACCCCAACACTGGTGACCCCAACACTGGTCCTGGGACAATGGTTTAACATTCATATTACTTTCCAATTTGTTTTAGCTATCTGTTTTTATTTTTATGAACTTGCTTTTACTCAGTAGGTTTATGGTTACCTACATGGAGGGGGGTGAGGGAGTGAGTTTTATCTACAGTTTTAGTGAACTTACGTGATTTTTAAAATAGAAATGCAAAAGAAAACAAACTCTCTCTTGCCCCATCATGAGCTCCCTGCCTGCATGAATGGCTACATACCATGGATGCATCCAAACACAGTTCACCTTTGGCTTCTACCTGGCCTTCACACGTTCAGCACGTTCCTATTTTCAACACCATATAATTTCTATAATAATACATCTCTTCATTCATTCATTCATTCATTCATTCATTCATTCATTCATTCAGAAGAATGTGGCCTGTTCAGTGGTGGTCCCTAAAACTTTCAAGGGGTCCCCCAAAATCAAGGTTTCATTCAAACAATAGTAAAGGCATTACTTGTCTATTTCTCTCTCACTCTTATACTAGCTGTGACGATTTTAGACAGCTAATAAAACATGCTTATGGGACTGGGATGATAGCTCAGTAACTTAAGTGCTTACCTGGAAAACACAAGGTTCTGAGTTCGATTACTGGTACCAAAAAAACAAAAGTGCTTGTGCTTACTTCTATTTTAAAACCTTATCCACTATAATATACCCCATAGAAATAAAAGTTCTTTTGAGTCTATGTGAAGTGAATTTGGGACTAGAAAATTTTAGAACAAACTCATAATTTTGGAAAGTTGCTTCTAAAATTGTTCAGAATTTCTTAGAAATTTTCCTGATCGTTTTCATTTCTGCTTGTTTCCCTTTTCCTGTTTTAGAACCAGTGTTCTTAGATTCCACTGAAAGATGAAATAAAAATCACATTAGAGTACTTAATATTCCAAGACCTTTACATCTAAAAATCAAATGACAGGAAGTGGACTTTTTGTGCCAGAAGTATACTTCCTCAACATTAGTCCTTTTCATCTTTAATCCATTTGTGCCATGTAATAGGCCATAGATGTTTATGTCTATTTATAGGAAAGTGACAAGGAGCTCTGTCCTTCAACTAATCAGGGAAACAATAATTCTCCCAGGGCCAGCCAGATAGCTCAGTGGACCAAAGCACCTGCTTAGGCAGATGCAGGGACAGGGGTTCTATCTCAGGCCTGCCATGCTGGCCCTTTCCCACTGGGGTGTGCTGACACAGGGATTGAGATTGGGCATGGTGGCGCATGCCTGTAATTCCAGGGTGTGGGAGGCTGAAAACAGGTGATCACTGCAAGTGTGATCTTCATAGTGAGACCCTGTAGACCCTGTACTAAATATGTTAATAATAATAATAATAATAATAATAATTCTACCTTTTATTAGGAGTCGTGCAAATTCAACTAAGCTCTGAAGATCATGTGACTTGGTCTGGGAACCCCAGGAAAAACATTCTGGCTAGGAAAAGGGACTCAAAATGATCCAGCTCTTAGATGCCACTACTGAATGTGGGGAACACACCTGGAAAACTGAATCCTAAATTCTACCTCTGTTCATAATAAGAATATAAATATAGACTGAAAAATGATCCCACGAAAGAATACAAATTTGTCTTTATTCGTCAGGATTCATGCAACTGTAGAATGATCTGCACAATTGAATTTTCAAGAATTACAGAGGTAATTAACACCTACATTTTTTGAATAATTTAGATAATAGCTTTCTGATCTGTTTGGGAGTAACAGGGAAGGTTTTGTGGATATGGGGGACACTTTATTCTGATCACTTTAGAAAGAAGTATCTGTATAATAAATGCATTGCAATTGTTGAAATAATTATTTCCTCCCCCCCAAACAAATGCGCTTATTTTGCATCCTTCTACTTTATCAGCGGGGAACATAGCCTGCTCTGTGTAACTGAAGCTTTGAATTTAATTTTTTAGCCAGCTTCACACTGTTTTCAAAAGGGAAAACTGAAAATATATGGTCACATTATTGTACATCGAAATAGTGCTTTATTTACAAAGTAACTACAGGGAAGATATCATGTAAAAGAGGCACAATGCCTTTTTCTGCCCTTTTGTTTTTAGGGTGTTGAATGCAAAGAACTAACGTGATCGTGTTCTTAATTCCTTGGCGTATTATTATCAATATTTTGTAAATGCTTTGTTTGGTGTCATTGCTTTTTTCCCTCTTTACTGTTTGATTCCCCTTTTCATTCCTCACCTCTTCCCATACAATGATGTGTTTGTGGTGGATACGTGTAAATCCCTGTAACATAGGGTTTCTTTATGTCAGAGTTATTTTTAATTTACTTTAGTGGTATTGTGTTTTAAGACTCATTTTATAGCCAGCCTTTTTACTCAATGCTGTTTTGAGAAATCTATCTCTGTTATAATAAAACATGTTTGTTTACTGCTTCAGAGTGCTGCGATTTATTCTATAAAATGCATCTGACCCATTCCAGTTATTTTCTTCCTCAGAGATAAGCATCAGATCCCACCCCCAGTGGTAATTTTTTTGTATTTCAGCTCAGCATTTAAGTTACTTGGAGGCAGAGATTTCTGTTACATTTACTGTTATGACTCTAGCAATCAGAAAAGTACCTTACACAAGTAGGGGGATGAGAAATTTTTGAATCAACAAATAAAATAATTTGGTTGAAATGTGTGGAATGTGCAGATCAATTAAAATGGCTGAGGTCCTTAAACAAAATCCTGTATCTCCCTAGCTTGTGTTAGTTTTTCTTGTTTTATTTTTATTTTTAAAATTTATTTATTTATTACAGTGTCTCGCTACACATCACGGATTCTTTTTTTTGCGGGGGGGTGTGGTCAGCTCAGCCCGCCCTGGGGAGAGGGGCTGGCATGGCATGTGGTGCTGGGGATCGAACTGAGGTCCCTCAGAGGCACTTCAGACCGCTGAGCTATCTTGCCAGCTTGTTTTATACAGGTAAATTCATAAAGTGGAAATGCACTTCCTGCACCTCACCTCCCTAACATCATCACTTAGCGAACCCGTACACTTGAGCTTGGTGTGTTCACACCTGTAAGCAGTGGGTGAGCATAAGCTGCGGTAGACGCTGCCACCCAGCTCTTCAGAAGTGCCCACCGGGACACATGAGGCTGGCCTGGCACAAGGCCGGCGCTCAACATTTGAAGCTGTATCACTTGCACCACTGCACACTTGAAGAGTCATAAACTCAATCATGACTCAACGACTCTTTGTAGTCACCATATCGAAGGTGATTCTAGGCAGCATCAGCTGCAGCTGTGCTTGTGATTGTCCCGGTTTCTCGATGCACTTTCCTGCCTTGTTCCTGTGTTGCTGGCATACACTTCACCTCACTGTACCCTTACGCTGTTGCTTTGGTCACGGGTTCTTGATCCTTGTCCCAGGTTCTGGGGGACAGCAGCCCTATACCACCCCAAATATGCCCTTAGCAGTGTTTAAATGAAACCTTCACAGAACTCCTCCAGCCCTTCGTCCACTGCCTGTTTTCCAACTAACACAGCTTCCTCCAATCCATTTCTATGCAGAAATTTTGGGTTCAGCCCCGATTGAGTCCAGCAGACACTGGCCCTGTAGTCCCCTGATACCAGCACTAAGGTGTAGTGTGCCTTTCCTCAATTTTAGACTACAGTTTTGAGTCTTTATTCTGCGAATGCTCTCTGGACAGAAAGGAGATGAGTGAAAGGAGGAGGAATGAGATTCAGGAGGAAATGCTTGGAGGATACATGCACAAGATATTTGCAAGAAAGACTTCAGTGATGGTGGTGATTTAAATATGAAAAAAATTAAGTGCTGAATAGGTTTCACTTCGAAAGAATTATGACTTGAATGATTCTCAAGGCCCTTGCTTACTCTAGACAAATGTCTGGATTTATGCAGTCGAGACTCTGATTCAATTTATAGCTAAACCTGATCAATGTAGTAAAGTACTCAACAAGGCTGAATGCAATCTTCACTTCTCACACTGAACTATAATTTATTAAAAATAAATTAAAGATCTATATTGGTTAAGTATCATCCACTAGTGCACGGTTAATTTTATAAACTTCCAAACGTGCTAGCAGTCTTCATAGATACATTAGTGGCTGGCATGAAGTCTAATGGCAGAAAAAATACGCTGATCAGTTAACAATTTCTGGTAGTCAGGCATCCATGGAAAATGCAGTTAAACATTCGTTGTCTAGTTGAAGCACTAATTGGTTAGCTGTTTAATCATAGACCCCGATGGTGTTGACCTCATTAATTTTGTTGTGTCTTGACATGTTAAAAATGTGAAGCAAGTACATGTGTAACGTTAAAACCAGACTGCAATCACAGTCTGTTGTCTTGAAAGTGCAATTAGGAATGAAATGCCGGTTTTGTAGTGTGAGATTTTTAGTTTTGTAGTGATCTGATGCCTGCTTTCAAGTAAAAAATCATGTAGTATCTGACAGATTTTTTTAATGCTAGTAGATCTTGGCTTTTCTTTTGTTTCTTCACCATTTTTTATTTTTTATTTTTTGCCTTAGAAACCAGGTAGAAACATACCTACCATAAATCTTGGAGAGTCTGTGGTAGACATATAACCTACTAAAATATCTTTTGTTTAAATTTTTCTCATTTCTTCTTTCCCCTTTCCTTTGAGCTCTTTCACCTAAGGCCAGTCATGACGATTTTTTTTTTCTTTGTTTTTTTCTGATTTTGTTTTGTTTTGTCTTATTTGAATAGGATTCTGCTGCTGTTTGTGGAAGTTTGAAGATGAAAAATGCCACACTGTTTTTGATCTGTGGCAAAAATTCAAGGCTTTGCCAGTATGGCAAATTGAATGAATTTTCTCAGAAAGTGGAATCTGTTGGGTAGCAGCATGAGAAGGCAAGCTCTGCACACCTTCTGAGCCATCTCACTGTCCTCCTCTTCTCCAACCCAGAAGACCAGAAGCCCCGCCATGGCCTTCTCTCACTCTGCACCTCCCCTGGGAGCATCATCCTTTGCCGCCCATGTCCCCCACCCCCAACTCCTAAAGGTTGGTCATCTCTTACTGTTCTCCATTTGACACCTCCTGGTTGTTGTGAAGACTAAAGAACTTTTGCTTTTAGAACACTTACTCTTCTTGTTGCATGTAAGCATTCTTTTCTTTAAACCTAATTTTACCTATTTGAAATGTTAGACAATTCTTTTACTTAGTCTGACAATTGAAAGACAAAATTTACTAGTTATGAATGTTTTCTTGCATGTGGGGAAATCAATTTTTATTCTTTCACTTTCTATCCTGAATAGGTACATGATCATTTTAAATTTAAGACCAAATATGAAACTAGATACTTAATTAAAAAGGATTTTAATAATTTTTTATGGAGAGGGGGAGATAACTCAGTAGAATAAGTGTTTGCCTGGCAAGCTCAGGGTACTGAGTTCAATCCCTGGTACTGAAAACAAAAACATTATGGAAAGGTTCAATAATGAAGCTTTTGGGATAATTCCAATTTATGGTGTTAGATATATATTTTGCCTCAGAATTTCAGTACTTCTTGGAGAGAGAAGAACTCAAACATTGTGTAGTCTAATGTTCTATAATTTTCATATCACTTTCCAAGATTTAGATTAGGTACATTTCTAGTTGATCTTTAATGCTAAGAAACAAAATCAGACAAAATAGTTAAGAAACAAAAGAAAAGAAGCTGAGATCTTTTAGCATGTTAATGAACATTAAAAATGAATGAATATTTTTAGTAATCCCCACCAATAGAGTAAAAGCAGTGAGGCAGTCTATGCTCTGTTCTATTGATCTTCCTAGAATCACTGGCTTAATATCATTGATTGGCTATGCACAGATTCATTTCAGTCTTGTCTCTTAAGTAAATGGTTCTGATTGTCTGATGTTTCCATGCCAAAGCTGCTGGAGACTTCTTCAAAGGAGCCGAGATCTGATCTGCCTTCTGTAGTCTGGTAGCTAATTCTTGTTATCTTGTCTCTTCCTGCAAATATTCCTACAATATTCCATCAAATTCTATCAATATTTTGACCTATTTTTGCTGTTCCTAGCCTCTTCTTAATTCAAACACCTTGTTGCAGAAAGACACTAAATTTATTACAAGCAACTAATAAATTACCTTAAGTGTAAATATATCCCTATCTGCCGTAAGATACAGCAAATTGGAGGGAATGAGCCTTGGTACTGCCACTAAATGTTCTCAGAAAGTCTTGGTCTTCCTTCTAGAAAATTCTACCATAATTTAATTTTTGGTTTTCTAAATATCTTTGAGAACACATAGGTTAGGTGAGAAAAATAATAGCTATAGGGCTAGGGAGATAGCTTGGTGGTCTAAGCGCCTGCCTAGCATGTGCAAGGACCCAGGTTCAATCTCTGCTATTGTATACTGTGCGGCCCTGGCATCCGGGTGTACCATGCTGACCACAGAAACCGGGTGTGGTGGCGCACACCTGTAATCCCAGAGCTGGAGAGGCTGAGCGAGACCGGAGGATCACTACGAGTCTGAGCTGTTTAGTGAGAACTGTACCAAAGAAATAGAAGATGATAATAATGATAATAGAAAATAGTAGCTATAGAAGTACTGATTCTAGTATGAACTGAATTACATCTTCCCAAAATTCATGCGTTGAAGTCTTAACCCACAATTTACCTTAGAATGTGACTCTAATACAGATAAGGGTTATAGAGAAGAAATTAAAGTTAAATGACAGCAAAAGGTGGCCCTTGTCTGCTCTGACTCTTATAGTGATGACAAGAGGGACAAAGATCAGGGATGTGAGAGTGTAGCAGGCAGGCAAGGGCATATAGGAAAGAAAGGTGACCTTGAGAGAAAGACACTTTCCACCTTCTTGATCTTGGACTTCTCAGGTCTAAAATGAGAACAGAGTTGAGTTCTGCTACTGGAGACATGTGGTCTGTGTTTTCTTTCTTTTTCTTTGTATGTAGGGCAGAGTCTACAGGATCTACAGGATCTCACTATGAAGATCATACTCATAGTGATCCACCTGTGTTCAGCCTCCCAAGGGCTGGGATTATAGGCATGTGTGCTACCACGCCCAGTCTCAATTGCCATCTCATGGTGGCCTGGGAGCAGGGCCAGCACAGCACATGGGGGATTGAACCTCAGACCCCTGTCTCTGCCTAAGCAGGCACTTTAATCTGATGAACTATCTGGGCAGCCCTTGCCTATAGTATTTTGTTATGGCAACTCTAGCAGATTAATAAAAATGCTAAAGGATGGCTATGCTTTATTTTCATTGTAAAAATAGTCATTCATTCTTAAGAGAATATGTGTATGTGGAGATGCACATGTATGCTACTTCAAAATTTAATTGAGAAAATAATTGAATGCTAACCCTGAACATAAACTGGAATTTGTCATGTGAGGTCATGATTGTAATTTAGGGGTGGATGACAGAAATTTCAAGTTCTCCATGTGTGTTTTTCTATAGGCATCACAAATGCTGTTGAATATTTTCCTATTTTTCTCTGACCCTATCATCACTTTGATATCCTCAAAAAATTTATGAATATATTATAATTATAAAAATATGCATCCTTTGTGTTTCTTGACATCAGAGCAAGTGCTAGAAATGATGCTTAGTTTCCTTGACTGTAACAGCTTTATAAACTACCAGCATTCGAATAGATCTTGGGTTTAATAGTACAAACCTTTAATTTTGACAGTACAGAGATTATAAATATTTAGAAGTATTTCCATATTACACGTACCCTTTTGGAATAGTTTAATCTTGCCTAGTTTCCAAGTTGTCCTAAAGCTTAATCATGTACCCTTTAATCGGTAGTAGCATGTATTTATGGAGAATTTGGCAGTCTAGTGTTTTGCTGCCCATAGTCTATATTTTTCTCTTCTCCCTGGGATGCTTCGGAAGGCACACACATCCTAGTTTTGCTCCATTTTGCACTGGGCCTATCAGGTCTCGCAGGACACACCTGTGCATTTTGCATGAGGATTTTGACTCTCAAGACACTTAATTGTATCACTGGTTTGTTTTTAATTTTCTGTTGAATATGTTTCAGTGGGCTCATCCTATCAATATTGCATCATTGCAGAAAATAGTATGCATAGAGCTAGCAACATAGATCGCACCGGGAGCATCTGATTCTGTTGTTTTAAATACAGTCGTTTAGTTCTTAGAATGAGCACTGCCCATAGAAGAGATACTCAGTTTCTGAAGCATGTCTGTCATTTTTGAAGGCAAAATGAAGCTGATAAACTATCTTAAGGCTGATAACCTCAACTTAATGGTTTGACAAATGGGAAATAATTCACCCATGTTGTAAGGCATAGTACAATCAGAACACCTTAGAAGTGCTCTTCCTTCCCCAGCCCCCAAGGAAGTCTGGTAAAGTACTAGAGAACATTCTGTCTTGCAAAAATTCCTTAAGATTGCTTAACTGCTATTCCCTCATGAATGAAACATATCCATTACATAGCTAATTGATGAATTGATCTAATTTTATCAGCAAAATTAAATTTTCTCTTTATTTAGGTGGGTGTTTTAAAGATTCCTATGTGAGAACCTCAGCTAATGAGTATTCTGCATAGTAGTTTGTTTTCCTAGATTATTATTTGCAAGTGAATTCTATTGCTCAGAGAGCCATATAATTTTTTGTTTCTTGGAGAAAATCATTATGCTTAAAATATTTGAGAAAGCACAAAGTAGCAACATGCACAGCCTTAAGTATATAACATTCCCCAAAGAAAACAAAAACAAACTATGGTATAAGAATCTTAAATCTTAGTCGGGCGTGGTGGCGCATGCCTGTAATCCCAGCACTCGGGAGGCTGAGGCAGGAGGATTGTTGTGAGTTCAAGACCAGCCTGAGCTACAAAGTGAGCTGAAGGCCAGCCTGAACTGCATAATGAGACCCTGTCTCAAAAAAAAAAAAGACAAAAAAAAAAAAAAAAAAAAGAATCTTAAATCTTAAAGATCAAGGTACTGCTTACTCACATTTTACTTGACAGGAAGCTGGTCGGAGGATAAAGTCAAGACTAAGAGCTGGGTCTCAGCTATTTTTGCATGACCTTATTTTGTGTCATTCAGGGGATGACATTTTTGTGGTCCAAGAGTTTGGGGTTTGATATTTTCAAGGCAAAGAGTCTATTCATATCTTGTGTGGTTTCACTTGCATGCAGTGTAAAGCTGTGGAGTTTAGGGTCAGTCCCTGGCAAGTCATCTTGTATTTAGGATCAGACCACAGAGAGTCAGTCATGCAGCCGTGGCTCGGGTGGTTTAGCTCCTTTCTAGACTAACAACTGGTGTTTACTGGCACATTTCAGGAAAATCCAGTCTGGACCTGCCCAAGTGCTAATCATAGTTAATTTTTAAAAGATTCTCTAATATTTTGAGGTAAAAGCAAAAAGCAAAACAAAAGTAGGCATGTGGGATTGAGAAATCATTGTAATTTACTTACAGGGCGCTGCCACTTCAGTAATGGCTGGTATACCAATAGGTTAAAAATGGGCAATATTGCTGAAATATAGATTGCTTTAATTCCAATTAGTGTGGAAAGGGGCACTATTAGGGAGGTCAGGAAAATAAGGGCTATTAGCAGCCACTAAGAACTGGTACTACTTTTGAAGTCACTTCGCATCCCTGCGATTATGCTATTTGTGAGTGTAGGATAATAATAGCAGCTAAACTTTAATGAATGGCGATTATGAGCAAGGCACTGTTATAAACTGCTTCACACATGTTTACTGATTTAATCTGTATTAAAAACCCATGAGATCGTTATTGTGATAAGTGCTTCTTGCTCTTTCCTAATGAGGAAATTTAAGCAATAGAAGGCTTAGAGCAGTTGGCCAAAGTAATGCAGTGAGTCCGGGAGAGCTACAGTGTGCTCAGGCCTAGCTCCAAGCCACCATGCACCTGGGCACCTGCCGTGCTGGAGACATTGAATGCCACGGGGCTACTCGGGCCTGCTCACAGGAGCTGTGTGCAGTGATTATTGACTATTGCCCTTCCAGCAGGAAGTGCTAGATGGCTTCCAAACAAAAAACTAGTTTTGGATTGAAACAGTTTGAATTGTCTTCACTTAACTCTTTTATGTTACCAGTGACATATTTCTATCCTGAACAATTAAAAGGCACCACTTCTAGCCCCTTTTTCTCCAGAAAGCACTTTTATTTTATTTTTTTTTTATAGTAGATTGAAGCACTGATTTGAGTCTGTAGGAGTATTTAAAACAGATTTTATGATTTAAAAAAATTTCCACATATCTTTCAGATAAAGAATTCTTTTATGCTCAAAATTATCTTTTAAAAATAACCCTAAAAGTTTTTGTACTTTTTTTTTTAACGTATTTGGCATAGGGTTTCACTGTGCAGGTCAGACTCATAGTGATCCTCACCTTTTCAGCCTCCCCCGTGCTAGGATTACAGGTGTGCACCACCACATCAGGTCTTGGTGGCTGGATCAGTGCATATGCGGGCAGGGCTGGCATGGCATGTGGTGCCAGGGATCGAACCCCGGACCCTGCACTTGCCTGGGCAGGCGCCTAGTCCTCTGAGCTCTCTTGCCGGCCCATGTACTTGTTCTAGAAAATCTGTTTGTTAATAGCAATTAACAGTTTTGAATCCTTCGGAGTTGATGAAGAAAGCATAGTTTTCGGTTTTGGAAAGATTCTGACTCCTACAATTGTCCTAATACTTTTCCTTTGGCAGATATCTGAATCCAGGTTTATATGGTTTATCTACCTTTAAGCCAAATAGAATACAAATTCTGCATGCATTGCTCATGATGAATTTAGTAAACATTTGTATAAATGTCATGCTGCATATAAAGTGACAGGAATTTAGTATATTTTTGGCATTAGGTGAGGTATTAATCAAAGGACATACATACAAATGAGTTAAGGGAAAACATTTTGCTGTCAAGTAATTTAGAAAATGACCATGCTAAACATTGTTGTAATTTTTGTGACTTATAAATGCTATATGGTGCTTTACCAAAACCTACTGAGGTCTACAGCAACAAAGATCAACTAATCTTACTTAAACTACTGGCTAAATGAATCATATTAAAGCTTCAGAAAAATAAATCACTGTTTACTGATATAGACTGGACTACATGATTGTTGCCAGGCACAACATATGAGAATGTAATATCATTCATAAACTAATGAATACAGTATGCTCACTCACTCTGAATTATTATCTTTGATGAGCATTCTTTTTGGGCCCAAGAGATTATTTCTGCTCTTGTTTCTTCTACAGCCTGATGGACTTGTTTCTTTCCTTCAGTTGCTATCATTTCAGAGATTTCAGGTGTGTGATTTCCAAGTTCTTTCCTGGATTTGTTCTTGGCAGGCTAGAAGATTGAGACTGCCTTTTGCTCCTGTGTTTTGGCATTTTTGAAGCTCCCCGTAACCCCTCAGGCAGCCCAGAACCTGCCAAAGTTCTTAAACGGCTCCAGGAGAGCTCCACGTCTGCTCATGCTGGGCCCACAGATCGCAGCTCTCCTGCATCCCGCAGGTGACTCAGAGTCCTCCCAAGACCTTAAGGGTTTGGCGGGCACCAGCAGAAGCTCCATGCCTGTGCACTGGGGTCTAAGGAAGGTCAGAGCTTAGCAGAGGCCCGCAGGCTGCCCCGAGTCCGACAGAGTTCTCTTTTGATGTGCATTCTTTTGTAAGTAGTAGAACAAATGTTAATAGCAAAAAGCCTGATTGCTCAGGTGAGAGAAAAATATCCATTTTACAGAGAAATGCAGATTTTAAGCATTGAAACTTATTTAATAATGAGCACACCCCATTGTAAAAGTTAGTACCCTTTAAAATGCAACTCTCTAATGTTTTATTCCTGTCAAAATTTCAGAAACTCTAGATGAAGTATTTATAGGAGAATATTCAGCTGGGTCACAAGGAAGTGGATTGACTTCCCTCAGTTGAGAAATTGTCTAATTAATATCTGCCTCACATCTTGAATGTAAGCTGAATTCTGTGAATTACATCAAAAACCAGTCTTAAAAACAAATACAAAAACAGTCGTTACTTGGGGAGTGACATCATAATGGATAGAAATGTGTCAATAAGGTAGTGCACTTACATGGTTCATGTTAAACTATTATTGTGGATCTTGTCCACCTGGGGTGACTTGATTTTCTGGAATTTGCAATCTTTTCCCCAATTTTTAATCTTCTGCAGACTACAGCTACAAGGGAAGGCCATCCCTTCCCTTTCTGTCTAGGTTGTAAACTCTTAAGAATTTACAATTACAGAGGTTTGTACTCTATCCAAGGGGGCTGGGATACTGGCTTGAAATGACCAAATACCGTATTTCCTCTACCTAAAGCCACAACTGAGCTATTATTTTCCTGGTGTTCTCGACCAGGTGGGGCAGTGAAGTTAGATCCAATTGACAGAGTTTAAACAAAAATAATTTACTACTCTCAGCTTGAGGCAGTTAACAGCGAGGTTTATGTTTCAGGAGCTCATCACAACCCCGCCCGCCCCATTAGCCTCTGCTTTTCCATGTTCTTGTTTCTCTCGTTCTGTCTCCCTTTGCTGAATGATGGTTGAAACACATTGTGAAGTGAGCTAAACTAAGTCATGGAATCCCCTTACTTCAGTGTACACTGACGCTGGATAGGTTAAATCTCTGGAACTGTGACTCTCGTTTTTATAAATCAGCTAATGCAATTTTTTTTTTTTTTTTTTGGCGGAACTGGGGATTGAACTCAGGCCCTTGAGCTTGCCAGGGAAGCGCTTATTCCACTGAGCCATCTCCCCAGCCCCTAATGCAATTTTTTTTCAGAATTTGTCTCTGCCTATAATAAAGCTGTAAAATCACAGGACAGTGGCTTAACATTTGGGTGGCGATGCTGCAGAAAAATGATATCAGAGCATGGAAGCATGCAATTTGCATGATGCACTGATAGGGTGTGACAAAACCATAGCCAGCCACATTGGGAGCAGGAACATGGGACTTCTCACCTGCCCAATCCAGAGGAAAGGAATTCAAGGAGTGAAACTGTGAGTGTTGGCAGTTTGAGGTTGTAGAAATGAATTGAAATGGTCAGAAAAGCCATCCTTTGTGTAGTTGGATGACTGTTCCTCTTTCTGAAATAGTATGAAATAAGAAAATATGATTAGAAAAAATTTGAGCAAATTAGTTTATTTTAAGGTAAGACTTTAGTATCACTAAAGTATAACAAGAAGGTCAATAATATTTTGATATTTCATAAAGCAATTTTTCTAGCTCAGCCTGATTCCTGAGCAAAAGCTGCCATTAAATTTGGAATGGCCTGTTGTCAGAAAGATAAATAAATATGTCAGCTTTGAGAAACATGATTGTGGAAAGACTTTAGTTATTCATATCATGCTACATGCATATCATACTAATTGACCGCAAACAAGGTAGAAACATGAGAAAAATAATAAGCCAGGAATAAAACTGTTTGACTAATCTCTAAGCAACTGTTAGAACTTCAGTCTTTAATGAGCAGAAGGTAGATTCCCAAAGCTTTTTTTTTAATTTATTTTTTATTTTATTGAAGTACAAATATCAATGAGACAGTTTTAAGACACCTTAACAAGACAGATTTGATAAATTAATACATTGCAAACTGTTTTCATAATGTCTTGGTATTGTGCAAGGTGCATACATGATATTATACTTACAGACATTATTATACCGTATGACTCTTATCAGTAAATTAAGAGAGTATAGCTGTTTACTTATTGTTTATACCTGAATTATATCAAAGATTCAATAATTAATACTTTCTGCCTTGTTATTTTCCTACTGGTTGTCCATAGTACTAGAAGCCGACATAATATCCTGTCTAACCACCATTAGTGCAAATCTTGCCTCTCATAGAATTATGTAGAAGCACGGCGTTATCTATCCCAACCGTACTGTCCATACACACACCTCATGATTCTTCCTTTCTATACCCCTTCCTTTGTCTAGACCTGTCAAAGATGGGCACTCCATTGTCATTCAACTAATTTAGGTGCCTCCCAAAGCTTTTTCACCTCTGGAGAGTTCATAATTTTCAAATTTATTTTTAAGTGGTTATGAAGGTTTTGGGCAGGTAAGAACCACATTGTCCAGCTAAAATAAATTAGGCACAAAAGGAATAATCATTAGATAATGTTCTTTTCAAAGAACAAAATCAGGTTGACAAGATCCACCTGATGTGACTTCAGAATTGCTGGGGACAACAGGCTTCATCCTATCTTCTACTCTTCCACTTTTGAATGGGAATGCTAGTTACAGTTACATTGTCCAGGCTCCACCATTAGGTTGTCTGTGTTATAGAGAGAGAAATTTTTCCACTTAGATCATTAGTCATGAGAAATAATATGAGGCAATTTGAAAATTACTTGGCACCATCAAGAATTCTTGAGTTTTCAGCTGAGTACGGTGATTCTCCTTTTGTGCGCATTTGTTATTTTGAGTGGATGTTAGTGCTCTGTGTAGAAGATGAAAGTAAGTGGGATCCTTCCGGAAAGGAGGAGAAGTGGTACTGGTGTGCTCTCCAAGCCATCTCTCCTTCTCTGGGGCATAATGATGGTCTACATTTCCATGCCAGCTTGAGCTGGTAAGGCTGTGTGGATTCTTACAGATATGATGTGGACGGAAGTGATCTATACTCGTACAGCTTCAAAGTCCAGTCCATAAAATTACCTGTGAGCAGTCATTGCTTATTTCAGGAAGCCCTTGAAGTTGATGTATTTAATTGGTGGTGTCGCATAAAGGAAGGAACCACATGTGGGAAGCAAGGCCTTCCAACTGAAAGGTAGCTCTATCAGGGACATAAATGATTGGTAGGCTTTTACTGAACTGAGAATGAAAATATGGTGCTTTTCCCCCTGGCAGTAGTCTTACCTTGACTAGTCCATCCTAGTTGTGTTTACAACTTTAATTTTTTTCATAGAGACAGCTCTCTTGAACTTACTTCATATTTTAAAAATCTTTTTTACTTTCTCATGTGCTTGATTTATAATTAATCAGTGTGCTAATCCATTCTGGTTTCCTAATATTGATTTTGTAACTTACTGACTTAAATGCTTGGTTTATTTATTTTTTGGTGGTTTGCTATAGTGAAAGCATTTAAATTTATTAATTTTACTCTGAGCACATTTTGTTTTGGTTTTCTGAGTATGGTTGTGGCCACATTCCATAAATTTTGACATATTATTTTATTTTGTCATGTTTTCTTGGTCACCATTTTCTGAAGCCCCCCCCCCCCCAGTGTACTTCCTCTTTAGTACAAGCATTCATGGGGAATGGCTTTACATTTTTATGTGGTTGAGAACACTGACTTTATTTTATTTTATTTTTTCATGTATTTAGCACAGAGTCTATAGGGTCTCACTACACAGATTGTAGTGATCCTTTCTGTTTTTCAGCCGCCCAAGTGCTGGGATTGCAGGCACACGCCACCATCCCCAGTCTACAACGCTGATTTGAAACAAGGCTCCTTTGCTTATAGCTGGGGATGTGTGGCTAGGTTTATTGACTTTTCTGAAGATCTCCTGTTTCTTATGGAGGGCACTAAATGAGCGGCTGCAGACAGAACAATGCCTCGCTATATGGTAATCGCCAAGTAAGTATTCGTGACTGCCGTTCAGTGGTTTTGCTGCAGTGCTGTGATGAACTCTCAGGGCAGCAGCTCTACCTCGGGACGATGCAGCACAATCTTACAGTGAGATTTACTTTTCTGAACAGTAGGAATGGTGGTGAGGATAGAATGCCTTTGACTCTAATTTAAGAACAATAGGTCACCCTCCTTTATGTGACCAAATGTCTGTCTATTCTCTGATTATCTGTTGGTGTGTGATGACCAACTTAATATAGAGTGCTTTAAAACAAAATTTATTTTGTATATAAATCTGCATTGTGGATAAAGTGAGGCAGGCTCATCTGTGCCCCAGCTGGCACCAGCAGGCCTTCTCTGAGAATGAGATTGGGACTTGCCAGAGGACTGGCTTGCTTTTATATTGAGTGGATGTTAGTTGAGATTGTTGGCCAGATCAGCGGCTGGTGTCCTCTCCGTGTGGCTTGGACACCTTCACAGGACAGTGGCTGAGCTCCACGGGTAAAGCTGAGAGGCAAACGGCCACATGGGAAGGGTATGAGCTTTTCTAACCTAGCCACGGAAGTCACACAGTGACTTTTTCTCTGTACCTTATTTGTTGAAAGGATGTAGCTAAGGAGAATTATATTCAAAGAGATGGGGAAAAGGTCTCATCGTTTCGTGAAGGAGTGCTAATGATCAGCTGTTAAGTTTGCCTTGGGTAGGATGTATCTTTGGAACCTATATCTGCATGCTCAGGTTTCTGTTTTTGTTAATTATAATTTTCATTTCTATCCCTTCCTTAGTTATGGAGTGAAATTTTTTCTCAACTTCTAATGTGAGGAATGGTTATGTGCCTTTATAGTTGTTTCCATTTGTTTCCTTCTGAATTGCTTTGGACGTTTTACTGGGAAAGTTGAAGCTGGACGTGACACACTTCCTTAGAGATGCTTCAGGCCACTTTGAATCTATTTCCAAATGCCAAAACTTAAACCTCATCAAGAAATGCTTGGACAGCTTGTCATTTGGTGAAATATTTTGAAACACTTTTTTTGTGTGTGGATAATTTCTTCTCCATTTAAATTTTACAGTATGTCGCTATTTGCTTGTGGCTTCAACTTTTAAGGACAGTGGCTCTTGGCCTTGGGTTGGGAATATCATGAAGACTGGAAGAGTGATGTGTAGTTGGGGAGCCCAAAGTTAAATCAACCTTTGAAATGTTACTGGAGTTGGCAAGATGCACCTTGGACCAACGGCATTACTAAATGCCAGAAACTTAGAAGAGTAGATAAAGCTTTGCAATTCATACCAGCTGTGATGTTCATGACAGTGTTAGGTCACCCTTCCTGTGGTTTGACCATCTGCTTTAACTCTCTGTTCAGAGTGACTTGCCCCTTTGAGAAAATGGGAGAGTTAAGAGGGACTGAAAGAAGCAAAATATTACTTACTGAGTTTATTACAATCTAAGGGACGTCACAAGGTGAGTTGGTGGAACCCTGCTCAGTAGTAGAGCGTACAGCATTTTTAACACTGTAGGGAAAGGCCAATAAAGAAGCACAAAATAGGGGCTGGGGAGATGGCTCAAAGGAATAAGTGCTTCTCTGGCAAGCGCCAGGGCTTGAGTTCAATCCCCTGTTCTGCAAAAAAAGAAAAAACGCACAAAATTAGAATCATGTTTGCTAGTATTAGTGCTTAATACTTAGTTTTGAATGTTTAATATGAACTAGGCACTCGGCTAAACATCTAATTGTTATGTGTGATTTTTTTTAAAACAATGAATTAAAAAGGTATTATTTAAATATACAGAAACAAAGGCTCAAAATGTCAAACAATGCATTCACATTTACAAAGCTAAGCCATGGAGCAAGGTTTCAAACTGGAAGATTTCTGGCTACAAACTCTGTACTTGGGAGCAGCTTGCTATGCAGCAGATACGGTGATCAGGGTCAAGCTCAGTAAATTTATGATGTAGTTTAGGCTGCATGGCCTCCCAAGGACACAGAGCTAATCAGTTACTTAGAGCTCTAGGTACTCTTTTGAAATACCATGTTATTCTTTACACATTGCAGCACTGCACAGAATTTAAATTCCATGTGGAGTTCCAACATCTCAAACAATTAACAAATAATTATTAAATATTAGAAATGTACTTGTCAATGCTCACTTATTAGTACTTGAATTCTTATAAACTCATTGCTTGTAAAAAACTGTAACAGATAATTGCAACAAATGTGCTTGCTTATTTCAAATAGTACATTTTCAAGACCAATGAGCTCGTGTCTTTAAAACAAGCATATGAGGTTCCAAGCGTTATTTAAACAGCACAGCACCCATGTCACTGTTGGATTGCTGCCTGGCTCTACTTTTTGCTGTCAGCCACCCACAGTGCAGCAGTCCCGCAACCACAAGTCATGCCCTCCCACCTACCCGAAGTGGTTCTTTTCTTCTCTGGGTAAGTAGTTAGCAGCACTGAGTAATTGGGTTTTATCCTGTGGGTAGCACAAGACTTAAACAAATCATAATAAAACAGATCCGGCAACAGAACAGGCTCTCCTGGCATTTTTAATTCTTCCTATAAGATGCCACAGCGATACGCTCTCTTGCTTTTCTCTGAGTAATCACAAGAGGATTACTGCAGTGAAAATGATGAGGATGACGCCTATCCCAGGGCCATCTGGCAGTCCCGACTAGTACTAAAGTAGGCGTGTAGCCCCTCTCCCACCACACTCTAACCCGGTCAAGGGGAACCTTTGAGGGCTTTCATGGTACCGACAGCCCACTGAGCCTCATGTGCCATAGGTACTCCATCCACCTCTGCTCTAATCTAGCTCTTCTTGTTGATTGAGGGAAGCCAAGTTGATCTTGGTAAATGTCTCATCTATTGCAGAAAAACTCAGAATGCAGCTGACTGTCTTATGATGAAGTTCTCCAAGAGTTTTCACACTCAAAATAATCACGTGCATTTAGTTTTGTGAGGCGCTTTTAGAGTGGGAAAGACTACCCTGGATGAATGGCGTATGCTTTGTGCCTTCTCTTACAGATTTTCCTAGCAGACTGGTTTCTAGGACTCTTAATCCTGGCATGTATATTTTTGATAATTTCTTTAATCCAGCACCATTGTAGTGACATTTCTCTGAAAAAACAATACTGATGCTTATTAATGTCAAATGACTGGCACAGATGATTCAGTGGTACATATACAACTGTGTCCCTTAAAACATCAAAATCTAGGCTTTAAGAGTGGTCAAAACCCTGCCCAGGTTGGTGCGCTGTTCCTTGGGCCACACCTGTAATGCCTCTGCAGCTCAGGCATCCTTGCTTCTGGTTGGAGGGGTGGAGGCCAAGTGAGATATTTACATTGTTCTCGTTGTCCTGAAAATTCTGAAATTCATACAATGCTTGCCAAATACCCTTCTGATTCTAGAAAAAGAAATCAGGGCTTTTTCTTTTTTATTTCTTTAGTCATCTTTTCTTTGTCTGTAAAACTTTCCTAAGTTGCCTTCCTTCCTTCTGTGAGATGTAGCTGTCTTTGCCTTGAGGCCCCTTCTTGCCTGAGCTGCAACTGCTTTCTGGTCCTCCTAGCACATCCTCTCACAGTTAGCATCATGAGCTCTGGCCTCACTCAACTGTCTTTTTTTTCTTTTTTGGTATGTTAGAAAAGGGTCTCACTACTAGATCGGACTCCTAGTGATCTGCCTGTTTACAGCCTCCCGAGAGCTGGGATTATAGATGTGTGCCACCACATCTAGTCTCAGTCGCTGTCTCAGTGTGCCTTGGAGGCAGGGCCAGCATGGCAGGCCTGAGAATCGAGCCTCCAGCCCCTGTACCTGCTTGCAGGTGCTTTAGTCCATTGAGCTACTTGTGTCTATTTGTACTTGCATCATTTGATTCAAGTTGACCCTTCCATTTCAGTTCTGAACCAGGCAATATCAAATGCATGCAAACCTCTTCAAACCCAGCAAAGGGGAGAAAACTTTAATTTATGGTCTCTCCTGCCTTAAACTACTTCTTACAGGCCTCAGAATTTTGGAAAACTCATTAACCACCTTGTATCTGTAAGAGTAGAAAAACCCTTATTCCCTTATTTTTATCCTCCTTTTCCTATGGAGGTCAGCTTCTGGTCCACAATCTTGAAAGTGGAGTACTCCTCCTTTTAAGGGAAATATTCCTCCGACTCCAGCTAGCGACTTGCAACGGACTTTCTCGCAGAGCTTCGCAGCATGGCATTTATGCTTCAAAAGATTCTTAAGCCAGAATTTCACTTCAGTCACTTTGGCACTCTTGTCTCTAGAGAAAATGCAAACCAAGACCTAAATAAATAACTCCCACCCTGAGCTCTTGGAACACAGTCCCATGGAAGCTAGAGGGGCCTTTGTACTTAGCGGTATCAAAGAAATTCTTGCTGGCTCCTCTACAGGTTCCTCTGAAACGCTCCAGCATTCTCACCATCCTGGCAGAAGTCAGCGGGAAGCTGAAGGAAGCTGCTGTTGAACTTTTGAACTCCAAAGCAGTGTCTATTTTCTTACTTCTGTTTGTTGACTCTTCTTTGATCTCATCTTATTAGAAAGATAATACCCTAACATTTTAGCATATTTAAAATAAACCACGTCAACAATCCTCCAGGGAGCGCAGCTTAACTTTAGCCTTTTCCCAATCTCTAAAGCTCTTTACTGTGATGTGTACTCACCTTCACGAAAATTGTCTGTTAAATAATTTTCCCTAACAGGGAGTTTACTTTTCTGAGTACACTCTAGGCAGGAATATTTATATTTCATTTGACTGTTGGACTGTGAGCCCTTCTTGAATGTTGTGATTGTCTTCGAAAGCTTCCTAATAAAACTCAAGGAGCACATGGAGTGAAAATCCAGTCCACCGCTGGGGCGCTGGCAGCGGCAATGGTGGTGGTGGTCCCGCCTGTCCAGGAAGTCCCTGGGCCTGAGTCAAAATTCAGATCAGATCTCAAGTTTAGACTTGCTGTGAGCTCAGAAGGACAGAAGAATATAGAATTAAATGAAGAATTCAAAGATGATCATTCTACATTTTTAACTTAACAAACCATAATGTATTTTAGTTCATTATACTTACTTATTTTCTTTTTTTAAATTTAAGTATTTCATACAAGGTCTCACAATGAAGCTAGGACTTGTAGTGATCCTCCTATTTTCAGCTTCCCCAGGGCTGGGATTAAAGGTTTGTGCCATCACACCGAGTTTCAGTGGTTGGTTCTGTGTGTCCAGGAGCAGGGCTGGCATGATAATGTATTTTATATGAATATATTATTGTTGTCAGTAAATTAATTAAAATAAATTAATATTTATTTTAAAATACCAATCTTATTATCTTACATACATCAAAATATGTTGCATTTTAATAATTTTATTTTCTTTTATTTATGTATTTGGTACAGGGTCTACCCTGTACCAGGGGTCAAACTCTCAGCCCCTGAGCCTGCTTGCAGGCACTTTAATCCACTGAGCTATTTGACTGTCCCTCCTACATGATAATTTTAAAAGTTAGAAATCTAATCACAGTAATGGCCAATATTATTCTATTCAAAAACTTATTTTCTTGCCTTTGTTTTTAACAGTATCAGGTATTGAACTCAGGACCATGTGTTTGCCACACAAGCACTTATTCTACTGAGCTATCCCCCCAGCCCATCTTCTTGCCTTTCTTCCTCGCAAATATTGCCCAGATTTTGTCCTGGCTCTGTTCATCTCTCAGCTACTCACTCTACCTGCCTTCTACAGCAACTTTCCAGTCGACTCGAACCATCCAGTGTTTCATTCTGCGGCCACAATCACTGGCCCAAGCATGCACTTGAATTCCGTGGTCCAGCTTATTGGGCATTCAGGACTTTGTTGTGGTTTGTGTCTAGCTGTCCCTCTGATGCCCCATGCAGTTGCATGGTGGGCTTCCAGAGCTTGGGATTGACTCATGGTCCGTGCTAGGATTATGGGTGTAAACGGCGTAAACACTACACCAACCCTGGGGCAGGCAGCCTGCGCACAACGTGAGGGAGGAAACAGGCCTGCTCTTGCCGCTCCTCCCTGCTGCACTTGCTCTTTTGCTGTGTTCTGTGAGTTGCTGCCATCCACCGTGTGCCGCCCTGCTTTGGAGCCAGCTGAGTATAGACTGAAAGCTTGGCAAACTGTGAGCTAAATAAACCTTTCCTTCCTTAGTTTTGGGTTTTGCACATTTTGTCCCAGCAAAAAGAGAAAAATAACCAAGACAGATTTTTTCTTGAACAGCTATTGAACTCCTTCTATTTAAAACAGACTGAAGCAAGGAAATGGCTACCCTAAAGCCTTAGAAGAATGAAGCACAAGAGAGCTTCATGTATTGGAGTTCCATGACCTGGGTGGTGGGCATGCTTATGCATTCTTCATTCGTGGAGCTGCTCAATCTGAGCCTGACATACTGGAGCAGCTTTCACGTTTAGGATCTACTATTCCATCCACATTTCGAAGCATGTATGAGTTAAATGTTCTGCATTGGTCCCACAAGGTTGATGTTTGCTTCTAGTCCTAGTATGGAATGTCTCCATTTTGTGGTATTCGGAGACTTTCAGCACTTTGTTTTTTTTTTTTTTTTTTTTTTTTTTTTTTTTTTTTTTTTTTTTTTTTTTTTTTTTTTTTTTTTTTTTTTTTTTTTTTTTTTTTCATTTATTTTTATTTTATTAAAATACAAATGTCAATCAGACAGTTTCAAAACACCTTAACCATACAGAGTCCATGAATTAATACATTACAAACTGTTTTCATAACATTTTGGTATTGTACAAGGTGCATACATGATATTATATTTACAGGTTTTTTTATAGCTGAATTATATCAAAAATTCAATAATTATTTA
>PVKA01011184.1:0-31873 GCA_004027165.1 Ctenomys sociabilis
ACTTTGATTAGTGAAATCTTGTATCGTGTATAATGCTGTTTTCTTCTATCACTATTTTGTATTCTTTAAAAATAATAGTAAAAAGTACAAAAAAATGTGCAATTGCCATAGCTGCTAGGGGATCAGGAGTATTTTCACTCTGCTGCATGAGTCAAGTAATCTCGTGTTTCTTGTTATTCTTCTTGACACTAAATAAGCCTTTGTATTGTGTAACATGACTAGAATGTTACAGTGTCTTTCTTCATGAGTGACTTGCTCAATTAAGTGAGAATATGATTGAGGATAAGGTCACTAAGTGCCTTTCCAGTCAGGCAGACTTGTTATGAGAGAGCTATTATTGTATATGACCTCCATGAACTCCTTATCAATATTCTTAGCCATTACTTGGACCAGTCATTTCTCAACTACCTGGCAAACTGTCACTCTTCCCCTGGGTCACTTAAGAAATGATTTGTATGTGGTGTGGGGTGGAAGAATGGTAACATGATAGTAACCAGGTACTTGATTTGAAACCATGCATTGAAAATAGTTCTTAATTTTTGCTATGGCAAAATCCTTTAATTCTTTATTAGAAAAGCAATAATTACCAAGTCATCCATGCATCTATCCATCCACACACAGGATCCGAAGGCACAATACTGCGCAGTCCTGCTGTACTGCTTCCCCAGCTTTCCTTATCTCTATGCCTTCCCTGACATTCAAGACCCTACTGCAAGTCTCACTTTGTCCAGAAAACCTTCTGGGGCCTCACCCCACATGCTCAAGTATTAGTGCACTACCCACTGAATTTCTACAGCTGTTTATGAGACAGGGGTAATTATCTTCATAGAGAAGTTAAACTTTGTCCACATGGCTTCAAAATGACAGAGAGAGAATGAATCCCAGGTCTGCACGACTGCATACCTGTGCCATGAAGGGCTTTCTGGATGGTGCCATGCAGTCTCCGACAACATAGATTGATGTTCCAACTTCAAATCCCTTTACTTTAATCTGAACTTGGTACCACTCAGCTCAGGTATTTTATATGCTTACAAAATTAAGCATATAAAAGTAGTTAGGATAGACACACAGTTACTTTGCTTTAATTCAATGAGAAGAAAGATTTGTACTAATAGTATTATTGTACTAATAGTGTTTACAGAGGATATCATGTCTGCATCTGGTACTATGAATAACCACACTATGAAGACAGCATTAATTACAGAAACTGTTCTACTAATCAGTTTTAAAATTGTCTCATTGTTATTTGTTTCTCAATAAAATTAATTTTAAGAAAACAAAATTAAGTATATAAAGTATGTCTCCACATTTTTCTTTTTTTTTTTTTTTTTTTTTTTTTTTTTTTTTTTTTTTTTTTTTTTTTTTTTTTTTTTTTTTTTTGTCTTTTTGAGACAGGGTCTCACTGTGCAGTTCAGGCTGGCCTTAAGCTCACTTTGTCGCTCAGGCTGGTCTCGAACTCACAACAATCCTCCTGCCTCAGCCTCCCGAGTGCTGGGATTACAGGCATGCGTCACCACGCCTGGCTGTCTCCACATTTTTAAAGGTTATTGAAGGAAGGAGATGATACCTTGTTCTCTTATGAGCCACTGGAATAGACTCGGGCATAGTGACTAAGTACTTGTTCATTTATTACTTCTGAGGGAAGCCTTTCATGGTAGAGCTAAGAAAATAAGAGAAAGGAATTAAAATGCATTCAACATCAATCACCTTGCAATAAAGACATCATTTTATTCAACTCTATTTCAATGTTGTGTGATAGGTCCTACACAGCAGCTTTAGTAGGGGTACTCTTTGCTTCTTAACATTATGGAAATTGAATAACTGAATTAATTCTGTAGCCTAAGTAAGCCCTGAGACAGAGATTCTCCACACCTTCTATAGCTATCCCCGTTCCTGCCACATGAGCTTGACATCCCAACTTTAGATCAGATCCACAGTTAAATCCATTTCTAAATGGCAGCACTTTAGTGCCCCCACTATTTATTTTGTGAATGCGCTTGGAAAAATGTAAGGTCACGGACTGCGTCTGAGGAAGCAGGATTGCCAAGTTTCAGAAGAGCGTAATCCTTGGCCTCACACCAGTGAATGAAAAAGAAGTTTATGGGGAGGAAGTTAGAAAGGCAGAAATACTTAGGTCCAAAACCTGGACTCAGAATGGATATTAAGCCATAGGAGTGGGGAGGGAACCAGTATTGGAGAAAGCCTCACTCAGACAGCTGTGGGAGAGACAGTTTACCCCCCACCGAGATGAAGCTCCGTGCTGCTGTGTCTAGGGCTGGCTCTGTTCTGTGCCCATGGGAAGGGGAGTGAGGTGGTAAAAAGAAACATTGATCTGGAAAAGGTAAAGTCATGGAGCAGAGCAACGCTAGCCTTGATGGGTGGTTTGGATGCCTGAAGTAGGGGGTGAGGGGGGCACCTAAGGGAGGGCAGGATCTCTAAGACAGAGAAAAGAGTGGTTCCAGACCTTAGGCCAAGGCAACCTGGGCCAATGAAAATATGACAATGCTTTGGGACCACAGTTCTCACTGCAGGGATAGGGGAAGCATCCAGATGGCATAGGCGTTGATCCCAGGGCTAACTTCTGCTTCACACCACCCGTATGGGTGCTGACCACAGGCCCGAGTTCATGGAGAAGCTCTCAGAGTCGTACCTACCTCCCCTCTTCTCACCTAACCCTGTTTCTTGTTTCAGTTTTCAGGGACATGGTATTCTATTCTCTTGTCCTCCGACAACATGGAAAAAATAGAAGAAAATGGTAGCATGAGACTTTTTGTGGAAAACATCCAAGCCTTGAAGAACTCTTCCTTGTCATTTAAATTCCATGCTCCGTAAGTATGGCCTTTTTTAAGTGTGAAAGGGAAAATAGAGCCCAGGGTATGATCTCAAACCTACACAAGTGGGGTCAGGGAGATAGCTCAATAGAATAAGTGCCTGCCTGGCAAGCACAGGGTCCTGAGTTCAGTCTCCAGTACCATCAAAGAAAAAAAGGCACAAGCACATATAAATGTGTGCACACACAGATAAGTGTGCACACTCACACGTGCTGAGCCTCTGTCCAGAATCAGGGCCTCTTCTGATACTGACTTGGTTTGCTGGAACAGGGCATTTCCAAGATCCAGAGGCAAGACCTGGCTATAGGAATAAGTATATTTGTGGGAGACAATAATCCGGAAGCCTTCCTTTACATTCCTTTTATGGACACTTCCTGTTAATTGCTGCATTATGGCTTCCTGCCTCTGTTCTTTTAGTTAGACTTCCTGTGACAAGCTCCTTTGGTTGATCACATGAATGTTATTAGCCTATAATATTACCCTAATGTATCTACCTCATTGATGACGTTGACTTCCCTTCCCTCTGCTATATAAGCTATCTCACTTCCTTGAATAAACGAGACTTGATCAGAATCCTGTCTTGTCTCCATTTCTCGCGTCCCTGTCCCATGTCTTTGTCAGTCCCCACTCCTCCCCCAGGCGACCTGCGGAGATTGGCCTGCTGGACGGGTCATATATTGGTGTGAGGAAAGCAGAGAATAGAGGAATGCCAGGGCCATAATTAATGTGACAATACCATAGATGGAGAGGACAATCACCCCCTGGAAACGGAATCTATGTCTTGTTCATTTGTCGAGAAAGCTCATTGTCTTCTGTAGTCACATTTTCTTGGGTGACAGGAGATGACAGTAATTCTCCTGCATGATTTTAGTGAGTGGCAGATCAGATGATGCACATAAAACATTTTTCAGAGAACCTAGAAAAAGGTGTGTGCTGAGCTAGGACCAAGGCGGTCAGTGGCAGTGGACCTCTTAGAGATGAGTGCCCAGCTGCAGTCTAAGGCCCACTTATTTATCACAACGTGCCAGCACTGCCATTAAACTGAATGCTGATGTTTCAGTTTAGAAAAAACAGCTTGTACATTAACATCCTTGTCAAAAACCAGGAACATTGGTGCCTCAGGTTCCCCCCCATGGATCTAGACAAATACTACAGTCTGTATTCCTAGCATCTGGGGGGCTGAGACAAGAGAACGGCTGCAAGGTTGTGGCTAGCCTGCCCACATAGTGTGTTCAAGACCAGCCTGACCTACATAGCAAGACCTTGTCTCACAAAAACAAAACAAAACAACTACCACAAAGCATTTTGAAGATGAGCAGAATCTGAAACCAAAGTTATAGGTAAAGGGTGCGGAGCCGGGCATGGTGGCGCATGCCTGTAATCCCAGCACTGGGGAGGCTGAGGCAGGAGGATTGTTGTGAGTTCGAGACCAGCCTGAGCTACAAAGTGAGCTTAAGGCCAGCTTGAATTGCATAGTGAGACCCTGTCTCAAAAAGACAAAAGAAAAAAGAAAAAAAAAAAAGGGTGTGGGAGCCAGCTCTATGATTCCTCCTGTCCATTTGCCCTCTTTTACAGTGTAAATGGAGAATGTACTGAATTGCATTTCATTGGAGACAGAATATATGGTGATATATATTCTGTTGTGTGTAAGTATACTAAATTTTTTTCTAAATTTTATTTCTATTTGCAAAGAACTTTCTAAACCCCATGTTTTCTGGTACTTAATCAATTTACTTTTTCTATCAACATTTATTTTGGAACTAAACTGGCAGTCATCTAATAACCAAAATCCTCAATTTGCAATCATAGGTACCTTGCCCAACAAAAGAAAAAAGCAAGATAAACAGAGCAAAGTGATGAGACAGATTCCCATTTCCTGTCATCCTCACGCAGCAAGTTGCTGGGATGCAGCTATGCAAGGCCAATAGACTTGTAGGGAGGACAGAGGCACACCACTAACAGAGCTGAGGGAGGCGACTTGGTTCACAGGAGACGAGAGGAGGTGGCTTGCTGCCGCCGTGATGGTTTTGCTCTACTAGTGGTCACTCTCTCAGGATTCCCTTACTTAGATCTCACCTTGCACAATCTCTGGGCTGCAAGCAGAAGGCATGTGGCATCTTCACTCTCCAACTCTTCCAGATATGCATTGGGAAGTGCATTGTGGGATAGAACAGGGAAAGGCGTTCCATTCCTTCCCAGGGGTAGGAGAAGTTCTGAGTCGCAGTCCGCTTCCTCCACAGATGATGGATTCAACATATTTTGCATAACTGAGACAGACTATGATACCTACGCTATACTTCACCTCCGGAATTTCAAGAATTTCAAAACCTTTCAAAAGCTGGAGCTCCATGGTAGAGTATTTTTCTGCTCACATTCGTCCTCTGGTGGGAAGAAAGGGGTAGAAAGGAGCCCTACACCCAAATCGGTCTTTCCATTGATCCTGCAGTATCTCTCTCCCACGGAAGACAGGCGCTTCACTTCGGCAATTCCTCAGACTGGTGAGGGTAAGATGATGAACTTTCTCACTGGCCACACGTGCTGGTGCGCGCCTGTAATCCCAGCACTCAGGAGGCTGAGGCGGGACAGCGCCACAAGTGAGGTGCCTGCCTGGGCTGCATAGTGAGTTGAAGGCCAGCATGACCACAGAGTGAGACCCTGTCTGAAAAATATATGGGAAACCAGAGAGAAATATCTCCCACTGATCCCCTGCTGATATCAGGGCAGGTTGTACCTCACTCCCAAAACTCCTGTCTGAGCACCCAATTGTGACCGTGCTTCTCCTACCCTCCTAGAACCCTGACCCTTCACCCCCTTTGACAACTAATGCACAAGACATAGCAGTTGCTGTCATTGTTCCCACAGGCCGAGAGCCAGATGTGAGTTCAGAACTCAAAAACAGGTTTAAGGAATTAACTACCAAAAACCGCATAAGTGAGGCGAACATAGAAGACCTCACCAGTGCTGGTAAGTGTGGCGCTCGGACTCTCCTCGCCTGTGTGCCATGTCACAGAGGGAGCGATGTGAGGGAGGGCGATCAGTGCCCTGGTCCCCCCCGAAGACTCACTGGGTTTCTCTTGGATGAGGACCCACAGCTGCAGTTTGAATGTGCTCTGCTCTCCCTCTGCAGATCGCTGTCTCGAGGCCCAAGAAGAAGTGTAGCTGGAGCCCCAGGTTTGTGAGCTCTGCCCCTGGGGAGGAGGGGTGACCAGTTGTCAGTGCCTTCCACATGCCCAAAGATCTCAGTAGAAGTATTTGGTAAGGAAGCTTCCAGATAGAGTTTGAAGTTTCAAGCTGGAGGACCTGGTCTGAAGACGTGGTGCTCCCATGATGTGTACTTCAGTTCCGTGCGGCTGCAGTGTGCATGAAATGCCTCAGAGATGGGCAGCTGTTACTTATCCTGGCGACTTAGTGTGAAGTGGGCAGAGAGCACTGCATGTGAAACTCAGACATAAATGTGTGCATGGGTCTGTGCTATGGTTCGTTTTCCAGGCTCAGGGGTGGGGTTTGTCTTTGTTTAACTGACGACAGCAGTGTCCCCCTTTGCGTTCTGCATGCCCACCATCGCCCACCTGGGAATGGAGCTGCCAGTCTTCCCTTGGTCGTCCAAGTTTCCTCAGCTGTCTCCTTCTTCAGATTTTTTTGTGGGGCTTCATTCAGATAGCATGTATGAAAGCCTTGGTAATTCGCATAGAATAAGCATTTAATAAGAGTATCTATGGATTTTGTCATTATTCCTCAATTTTCAAACATTCTTCAAAAAGTTATGTTCCAGATAGGAGAAACTATTGTAGGACTTGTCATTATTTCCTTTCTATTTTCCATAGATTTCATTAAGGAAAGGTTTAGTAACCAGGACTTTAGTAACAGAACAGAGATGTACTTCTTCTTCTTCTGTTCTTTTTTTTCAGTACCAGAGATCAAACTGAAGACCTTGCAATTGCCAGGCAGGCACTTAGGCTGTTACACTGTTAAACTGTCTCCCCAGCCCCTTCTGTTCTATGAAAAACTCATGTCAGAATGGACGGTGCAGTCTTCACCATTTTTCTTTGCACCAAAAATGTCTCTTCTCCTCAGTTCTGTTTCAGAAGGGCTCACTGTGGTTGCTGCATTCTTTGTCCTCTGCTTGCTCAGTGCTGAGTGAATGCTTCCCTCCCTGGACTCCGAATCGTGGCTTCCTCATCTCTGTGTCACCTCATGCCATGTCCTGTGACCTGCACGCCATTACACGCACATGTGAAGGTATCACTCCTGCATCTCCAGACCTTCCCTAATTGCCTGGAAGGTTTTTCAGTTCACTGACAAGCAAAGCTTTTCATAAAATTTCTCTGATTTCCATACCTGGGGCAACTGTATATGAATAAGATCTGTCTCTGTCTGCTCAATAAATGATTAGCCTTGCAGTGCTGTGTTTGTCTTTGGGTCTAGGAAAGGTGAGGCTGACAGTGAGTGAATAAGGGTGACATTAGACTACTCCCCCATGGTTGAGTGGCTTAAAAGTGCCCGTGGGAAGCTCCAACTGCAATTGCAGCAAACTGAGCAATACATGGACAAAAGGTATAGGGGTGCTTTTTCTGGAGTCAAAATTATTCTCACCATGGAGGGCGGCTCTGAAGGCAGTGGTACAAATCAGCTCCCTGCATTGGGACCATGCAGATTTCAGTCCATGGACATATGACCTGTCTCGACTGCCCCACAGGGTGTAGTCTAAAGCACCCAGGGTTTTGATGCTGTACCTAGAGGAATCCAGTGTTAGGCTCAACATAAACACACATATATAATCTGTCACTTTTGCAGACATAGAAACACACACACACACACACACACACACACGGATTCTTACCATGGCTTCCATTCACCGTGGCATATAGGGACCTTACCTGTGCAGCTGACCTGAGCCTTCCCAGAAATGGTGGCTCTTCCTCTTCTGAGGCAAGGCTTGATGTTCTATATGGAAGAGATAAATAACACGTGTCAGAATGAATGATGTGGTCTTCACCATCTTTCATTCTACCAAAAGTGTCTCTTGTCCCCAAATTGGGGTCAAAAACAAAGCTGCAAATGGGGGACCCTGGGTTCTGACATGTTAGCTCAATCCACAGAGGCCCTCCAGTGTCTCTGTCCTCACAAGCAGAGAGACAATGGGCCTGAGCCTGACCTGCTGCCTCTCCAGAAGAACTGGGCTAAGAAGGGCTGGAGACTCAAGAGGCCAAAACAAGGCAGCAGGACATGGAGGTTTTGGAAAAGGAGAGGCTATATCCAAACAGTGCAGAACTGGCCCCAGGGAGTGGTAACAAGCTTTTGCTTTTCCTGTTCTGAAAATATATCTGAGGTCTGGGTCTACCTGGGCTTTTCAGAGGAAAAGCAGAAAGCATCTCTGATTTCTCATTGGCACCCCCTGCCAGGGCCACTGTGTAGCTCTTCTGTAGAGCACTGGCATGCCATGCATAAGATGCTGGATTTTATAACAGCACTGAAAAATCTTGATTTCAGATATAAAGAAAATACAGCTGAGGAGATGGCTCAGTGGAATAAGCGCTTCCCGGGCAAACACAAGGGCCTGAGTTCAATGCCCAGTACTGCAAAAAAAACAAAACAAAACTGAAGGACATTTTATTATGGGAGCCTGCCCATTAGCTCAGTTGTTAAGGGCCTGCTTAAGTAAAGCAGTCAGGCTCAGGATTCTGTGGTTCAATCTCCAGATCCTCAAGCCAAAGCAGACCTGCCCTGAAGGCATCCTGAGGCCTAAAAAAAAAAAAAAGAAAAGAAAAGAAAAAGAAAAAAAAGCTCAACTCAGGGTGTTGTGTATATGGACCTGGATGGGAGTATGTTCTGGAAGTAAGCAGGTCTTCTCTCCTTCAGGACAAACAACAAGCTTGGGAACCTTGCTTTGAGGAGTGTTTTCCCCAGACACATTCAGTAGAAAAGTATTTATCTTTGAGTAGTTCAAAAGCTCAAAACTGCCCAGAAAACAGACAAAGCTTGAACAAGAGGGAGTCCTCTTTCCATACCACACCTCCCCCCATCTGCACCTGGCCCACCTTGGTCTTGCCTGCCCTCTCCAGCTCAGAGGAAGGCAAGTGCCTTCTGTCTCCTCCTTCGTGTAGAAGCTTCATCTGTTCATCCTTTCTCCTTCTCTGTCTAATTCTGCAGTCATTCCCTTTCTTCCAGATCTTTTGTTGAAGCCTAAATTCCTTCCCAAGAGCACACTGAGCAGCGTCCCTCTTGAATCACACCTCTAAGTGTCCCTTATCTTGATGCTGCTGCCCACACGTCTGTGCTCACCAAAGCCGTGTTCCTGTCCAAGGGCGAGAGATGCAGGCTTGACAGTTTTCAGAGCACGCTGCCATCAGTCTGTAGGAGCTCTGTTGAGCTCAGCACAGCAAGCCCCAAATGCTGGCAAGAACAGAGCGTTTCTGCTGCTCACTAGGGGGCGCTCACACATTTTTCAGCTACAAGATGCAGCAAGGGTTCAAAGTTGACTGCGGCCATTCAGTGAGCTTGCTAATCATATTCTTAGGTAATAAAGAGTCTTTGAATTGCAAACTCAGACTGTAAAAGAAGCTTTGTGTTTGCCTACCAACTGCTAAAACATCTACATTCCCTGCGCTTGTTGCACAGCTGTAGTCCCAGCACTCTGGGAGGCTGAGGAGGAAGATTGCAAGGTGGAACCTGGGCCACTTAGGTACTTAGTAAAATCCTGTCTCAAAATAAATATAAGGTTGCTTAAGGGCTGGGACCTTGGAATGTAGCTCAGTGGGAAGGTCAGATTTTATTCAAATGCTATTAAATTATCACACTGGAAATGCAAGGTACACGCTGCTATGGGACCATCTAACCAAACAGGACAGGAAGTTCCAGCAAGCCCTCCTCAAGAACGAGATGCTTGAGTTAACACCTGAAGGGAGCGGAGGTGCTCACTGAGTACAGTGGAAGAGATAAAAATATGCTCCCAGGCCTGCGGGGCGTTTAAGAGAGTCAGTGGAGGAGAGCAGCTGGCTGTGGCATTGAGAGCAGGGGGTCACCATGCAGTGAGACTGGAGGCACAGGGGGCAGCGTTTTGGAGACCCCTGTGGGCCGGCATTCAGATTTGGGGTCTTTGTCCCAAGAGACCCTGGATGGAAGTCAGAGTAGATGTAAGCAGGCCATGGCAGAAACGAATCTGTGCTTTGGGAGAATCCCTGGGCTATGGTGTGGCTCTGTTGGAAGGGGGTCTTAGAGCTGCGGGAAATAAGTTAGGAGCTTATTGCAGTTGAGTGGGAGAGAGGCTGGTGGCTTGTCCTGAGGTAGGTTAGGAAAGCTCTATTAGTAATTCTTGCTTATACCACACCAGAACTCACACCCACACTTGTATCCAACTGCTCTGGAAAGTAGCTGCTAAGTAAGTGTGGTACACCATTCTGTGTATAATGATGTCCGTGTTCTGTGACAGCTACATCAATAGTTACCACAACCTGCATCCCAGCCTTGTATCCACTGCTCCTTCTGTTGGGACCACAAGGAACACTCAGCTCCACAGCTCCATTGTGGTCCTGTCAATACAGCAGCGCAGGCAATGGACTGCGTGGCCATCGGCTCCACTCTACCCCACCTGGTCCCATCCTTGGTCTTCCCTTCCTGTTTAAGAAGCATGCCCATCACTGGGTCCCTAAGTGACCTGCACATTATGTCTCTCCCTAGACAATCTTGGTTGGCCAACAGAGACTGAACTGCACACTGAGTCAAAGTTTCTAGATTTTCAGATGTAAAGACAGATAGAGCTTATGTTTCCAAGCCAAGATTCATGGCTTCATGTTTTCATACTGTGATGAAAACAGAAGAGGAAGTGATCAACCCACACCCTGTTGGCTTGAAAATGGAGATTAACATCTGACTTCATCAAGCTAATAATTATAGAAGCCTCCACTTGAAGAGACTGTTTTAAACACATCTCACACATTAGTACTTTGTCCTGAAAATTCTTTCTTAAATTTACTTTTATTAGTCCATGTTTATAGTACATAATGATCACATTCACTGGGGAAATTCTTACATGCATATGACACATCTTAATTCTTATTTGTTCCTTTCCCTCTTCTCCTTCTTTCCTTCCTTCTTCTCTTCCCCACTTACAACAGCTCTATTTCCATTTCTTCCTTTAATTTTTCCCTTTAATTCTCCTTTCTCTTCCTTCACTCCCCCTCCTCCTATCTTTTTTTCTCCCCATTTGAACTCCTTTTTCCTATTCCCTACTTTCTAATACCTATCCTCCATTGCACTCCTTATTATACTTCGTGTTTCCCACACAAGAGAAACAATGTAACATTTAAATTCATTGTCTGATGTTTTCACTTAAGGATATTGTCTTGAGGTGCATCCGTTCACCTAACAAGGTCTGAGGAGTATCCTTTGGATGGCAGAGTAGGTCGCCATTGTGTGTAACACTACATTTTCCTCATGCACCCATCTGTTGGTGAGCACCTGGGCTGTTTCTAAGATTTAGCTAATATAACTTGGGCCACTGTAAACATGGGCATGTATGTACCTCCATGGCACAGTGACTTTAATTCTTCCAGCAAGAATCCTAGAAGGGGAATAGCTGAGTCAGAGAGAACCACAGGACTTAATTTTTTGAGAAATCTCCATATGGATACCCATGGTGGTTGTACCATTCTACTCTCCCACCCACAGTGTTAAAGGCTTCCTTTTCACCCACGGCCCCACCACATTTGTTATTAACTGATTTCTTGATGATTGCCACTCTTTCTTGGGTGAGATGGAACCTCAGTGTTGTTTTAATTTGCATTTCTCAAATGATTAGTGATACTGAGAATTTTTTCGTGTATGCATTGGCCATTTGCACTTCATCGGAGAAGTATCTATTCATATCAGATGTTGATTTTTTTAATTAGGTCTTTAACATTGAGGTCTAATTGTTTGAGTTCCTTATATATTGCAGATACAATCTTTTGAGGAGCAGCTGTCACTTTTTTTCATTCTGTAGAATATCTCTTCACTCTATTGATAGATATGAGATTTTCACTTGATGTTCTTGTACATGTTGGTTCCTTTTAGTATTTTCTGTGTGATCGGGGTTTGTGTACACTTGTGTCTTCAAGAGTTTAGCCTATTCTGCCTTCCAGAAGATTAAATGTTTGTATTTTAAGACTTAGATCTTTGATCCATTTTGATTTTAGGTTGGCACAAGGTGAGAGATATTGGCATGGGTCCAACCTTTTGGCATGTGAAAAGCCAGGTTCCCAGCACCATTTCTTTTCTTAATATGTTGTTTTGTTTTTTGCTTTTGTTTTTTGTTTTAATGAGACTGGGTCTCACTGTGTGGTGTAGACTGGCTTTCAACCTACTTATGAGCCTTGGACTCACAGTGATGTTCCTGTGTCGGCCTCCTAAGTAGTGGGTTACTGCATGTGCTGCCACACCCAGGTCCAGCACCATCTGTCAAAAGGCTCTTTCTTCCAGTGAAAATGTTTTACCCCTTGTCAAACATAAGGTAGCTGAGTGTCTGAAGTGCTTTGTGCATCTTGTGCTCTGCTCCACTGATCAACAGTCTGCTTTTTTTTTTTTGCCAGTGTCATGCTATTTTGCTCACTGTAGCATTGAGGTACAATTGAAGTCCAGAACTGTGATGCCCCGGCCTTGCCCTTGGTGCCCAGAATTGCTTTTGCCATATTAGGTCTCTTCTGGTCCCACAGTTCTGAAAACCCTTGACATAGGTCTGAAAATTATTCCGAGTTTTCAGATGAGATGAAAAGTTCTGATGAGAAGTTAGGATCTGTTATGGCTGTATCTAGATGTCCCCCTGAAGCCTCATACACTCATAGGTGGGGCTTTTTCAAAGGTGGCTGGACCTCAAGCATGTGATGGGATTGAGGGTGAATGATCACTCAATCAGTGCACTGGTCAGTTTGACACCACCCTGACCCCTGCAGCCTGGCTACACTATTAGGGACAGAAAGAGGCCTGCCTCTCCCATGCTTGCTGTGCCACCTTCTCCCCACGATGAACTGACTCCGCTCTACAGTACCTGTCGTCACCTGCCCTGGAGCCAAGTGACTGGAGTGGAATCCTCACAACCTGTGAGCCAGCTAAACCTTTCCTCCCTTCACTTGGGAAGTCAGGTATTTTGTCCCTGAAATGAGGAAAGAAGCTAAGACATCTCAACCAATAAGCATCAAAGTATGGACCAAGTATTAGTCTCACTTTAGAGCTTGCCCTCTTAGCCACAACCCCAAAATGCTGTCAAGGGCAGGGGAAAAAATTCTTCAAACTTTGAAGGGAAAATAGACACTATAAAAATTAATTAAAGTCTCCAAATCAAGAGGAAAAACAGAAAAATCTAGTGATTGATTACCTCTAGCATAATGCACACAGATAAAAAACATTTAAAGACATTGAAAAAACTATCAACTATAAGCCCCTAATATCAGCTAGTGGTTGGTAGGAAATTTTGCAAGATTACTAGGACTAGCCAAGAAATTATTAAGGCAAATTTTCAAAACACATAAAGACATAAAGTTCAATTTTAGATCACTGATATGCTTTTCAGCTTTTTCCATTTTGTGTCTTCTCTCTCATTCCTTCCTCTCCTGCCCCCCATATTCCTCTTTCTGGCTAAAAACATGTAATATGAGACCTTTACTCTTCATAAATTTTATATACATAACACATTGTTACAGACTAGAGAGCTTACTCATCCTGAACTTAACTGGAGCTTTATATTTGTTTCTTAGCACCTCCCCACTGCCTCTTCTCCCAGCTTCTCAGAGCCACCATCATGCCCTCTATGTCTTACTAATGTGAGTATTCACCTCACCTCTATATTAGTGTCTTTGATCATTAACCAGGAAGTGCCATATGGCTTTATAAAAGGCTTGGACTTCCTGGTTCTTTAACCATTCATTTATGTCTTCACAAATATTTTCCAAATGCCTGTTGCATGCCACAGAGACAACAAGGTGCTAATGAGCCAATGCGCAACGAACAGAAACAGTGCCCACCCTCATGAGGAAAACAATTTCAAGGAAAATAAAAAGTAGTGAAACAGGGCCGGCCAAATAGCTCAGAAGATTAAAGCTCCTGTAAGTAGGCGCAGGGACCCGGCCTTCAATCCCTGGGCCTGCCATGCCGGCCCCCACCCCAGGGCGCGCTGAGACGGTGACTGAGACTGGCGTGATGGTGCTCGCCTGTTATCCCAGCTCTTGGGAGGCTGTAACAGGCCGATCACTGCCAGTCTGATCTGATCGTTGAGACTCTCAACACCCTGTAGACCCTTCCCTAAAATACAAAAAAAAAAAAAAAAAATAGTGAAACAAAAAAAATTAGAAATGATACAGAATTTTATGAATAGGAAACAGGAATTCAACAATGTTTCTGATATTGCATACTATTGTCTTCAAATTAGTTGTTAGGATTACCAGATAAATGCATAAAGAATTGACCAAGAAATATATTAAAAAATTAAAAAGGAGAGAAAATAAAATTAAGCATTAGCTGATCCTTTCAATAGACCAGCAGAAATCAGCAGCATGATGGAAATTTGTTGTTAGAAAGGTCACTATCAGGCCAGGGAGTTAGCTCAGTAGAATAAGCGCTTCCCTGGCAAGTGCAAGGGTCTGAGTTCAATCCCCTGTTCTACCAAAAAAAAAAGAAAGATCACACAACCTGGACATAATTATAAGCTGAATCATGTGCTATGATTATTTAGAAACATAACCACAAATTCATCTTTTAAAGTGCTAAAGTCAATGGATTTTATTATAAAGTCATGCAACCATCAGCACTGTGTAATTCCATAACCTTTTCATCACCCCAGAAAGTAACCCTTGGCCCATTAGCAATAGTGTCCCATTGATCCCTCCCACTCCCTCAAGTGACCACAAATCTAGTTTGTCTCTTTGTTGCCCTATTCTGGACATTTTTGTAAAAATAGAATTGCAGCACATGGAACTAATTTGTATGGCAATTTTCACTGCAGATGGTGTTTTCAAAGTTTACCTGTATTGTAGCATGTGTCAGTGATCATTCCTTTTTATGGTGAAATAATTATCAATTTGTGAATATATCACATTTGGCTTATCCATTTATCAGTTGAGGACCATATAGATTTACCCTCATTGTGGGGCTATTATGAATAATGCTTCTATGAGCATTCATCTTCAAGTTTTTGTGTAGGTATCAGTTTTCAGTTTTAGAGAGATATATGCCTATGGCCCCTACAGTTGACTTGTATGGTAACTGTGTTTAACCTTTGGAGAACTGTCCATTTTCCAAAGTGATTGCACAATTTTGCACTTCACGGGCAATGTAAAAGGTAATATTTGTTGTTTCGTAACTACAAATTCGGTTTTATTGTTTGTCACTTCAAAAGGCCAATGGCTCAGAACATAAGTTGTTAGAGCAGGGAAAAGGCTTTACCTGGAAAGCTGGCAAGTCAAAGAAGGCTAAGACTTGTGCCTAAGGGGTGTGGTCACAAGGAGGGGCATTTGGAAAAAAAAAAGAAGGGGCATTTTGGAGAGACACAAGATGGGCATTGAGTTAGTTACAAATTCCAGGGTAGTTAAAATCTAGGAAGGTCTGCATTCCTGATACATGGTTGCTATTATCTGAAGGGCACTAAATGTTCTGGGTTTTTCTATATATCTAAAGAAAAGTTACTGTTACTGATTAGAAGAAAGCCTTGTGACTTAATGCCCTTGTGTTCCTTTTCCAAAGAATAATTAGCCCTAAAGTTAATCATTAGGATACAAAAGAGAACTGTCCCGTGGAGAACAGGGAGAAATAACCAAAAGGCAAGGGTCAGCAGACAAGAGAATGAATTGCAACTTTTTGCAGGACACTTTAACCCATTAGGTGACAGCAGGCAGCAGGGACATCTGCAGTAAAGCTAGTGGAAGACCAGTAAGGTATTGCTCAGCCTTATTTTTTTTTTCTTTTATTTTTATTTCTTTCTTCCTTTTTTTTTTTTTTTTTTTTTTTGCGGAACCGGGGATTGAACTCAGACCCTTGTTCTACTGAGCCATCTCCCCGGCCCTTTGATCAGCCCTATGACCTGCAGTGTTAGAGACTTTTAAAACCAGCAAAAGCAAATGGCACTGGAGGGTGGATGTAGGCTTCCCCCAGCCATATTTCTCTTTTATTCCAGTCAACCTAGGGGTGTGAGGCAGCCTAGTGTTGCGCTTCTCTAATCGCTAATGACATTGAGCATCTTTTCATAACTGGTCACTTGTGTGTATTCTCCAGAGAAATGCTCACAGTTCTTTATGCATTCTAAATAAAAGACCCTAATCAGACAAGTTATTTGAAAATATTTTTTTTCATTCTGTGGATTGCTTTTTCACTTTCTTGATGGCATTATTTAGACTCATTTACTTAGAACATATTTCCACCTTGGAAATGGCATTTACAAATGTTTATTCTTAGAAAAAAAATCAGTATGAAAGATGTCTTCCATTTTTATACACCTTTATCTTGCCAGATTTCTGACTCCATGACCAACAGAATCTATCTTATAGGGCTGGCAAGATAGCTCAGCGGTCTAGAGCGCCTCTCAGGGACCGCGGTTTGAGCCCCAGCACCACATGCCATGCCAGCCCCTCCCCGCAGGGCCAGCTGAGCTCATCCCCCACCCCCGCGAAAAAAGAATCTGTGATGTGTAGCGAGACACTGTAATAAATAAAGGAATTAAAAAAAAAAAAAGAATATATCTTATATGTTTAAAGGAGTGAGGCAGGCTGGGCGTGGTGACACATGCCTGTAATCCCGGCACTGGGAGACTGAGGCAGGAGGATTGTTGTGAGTTCGAGACCAGCCTGAGCTACAAAGTGAACTTGAGGCCAGCCTGAACTGCATAGTGAGACCCTGCCTCAAAAAGACAAAAAAAGAAAAAGAAAAAAAATAAATAAAGGAGTGAGCCAGAAGAATACAATATACATGTACTAAGCATCAGTACAAGGCCAGGGAGATAGCTCAGTGGCATAAGTGCCTCCCTGGCAAGGACAAACTCCTGAGTTTGAACCCCGGTACCAAAAATAAGAAATAAATATAACTGCAATAAATCACATTAACTTCCTATTTTTTAATTTAATTTCTGGACTGAGAAGTTGGTTATTATAATCACAAATACAGATTTATGTCAGATGAGCTCCAAACTGCCTTAATAATACAAGAGCCTAAGATGTCCAGGATATACTATGAATTTTGGTTTAACATAGTGGGCAGATAAAGGCACTGCTTCACCTTCCTTTTAAGAAACTGTTAAATACGGGGGAAATATAAGGAATGAGATGAATGAGAACAACTCCATCAAATCCAAGGTAAAAAAAAAAATCCAAGGTAAATGTGGGTCCAGCCTTGGACCAAGACCCTCCATGACTTCTTGAAGTTGCTAGGAGATAAAATCAGAAGAAGACAGAGCCCATGAGACCCTGAACAGCTGGCAGAGGAGATGGCCTGTCTGCTCCTGCTGAAGGGGGAGCAGTATGATGCCAGCACCAGCCCAAATCTCTGAAACATTAACTTTGACTTCAGAAGAGGAAGCAACTATGTTGGACTTTCTCTTCTGTCTTGGAGTTCAATGAGCTGGGAAGCATCGACCTGTGGGAAATGCCCCACTATTCCTGTGGACTAGCTTCAGCCTGTTGGATGTGGTTTGTGGTACCCTGACTCTTTCAGTGACTATGTTCCTCGTTCGATGTAGCTCACTACAGAGGTGTATCAAGGTGGATGGTGGCCACATCTACAGATCTCTCTCACATCTATAGCTTGGGTTTCCTTCTGAAAGCAAAACTTGATTGATAAAATGAAAGTTCAGACAAGCAAGCACTAAGTCAACGTGACTCATAAGCAGCCTTCAGTTATTACATAGCAGGAGCAATGCTTCTTCTCTTTCCTGCCTCTGTTCCCTGAGTTAGACAGTGACATTGGTTTTGCTTTTCAAGATTACTTTTTTAGAGTACCTGTGGGCTCACAGCAAACTTGGAAGTAGAGAGATTTCCAGCCCACAACCAGCTCCCACACAAGCACAGCCTGTCCCGGGAGCTACAGCCACCCAGGTGGTAGGTCTGCTACTCCTCATACTCCCCGAAGTCCACAGTGGACGCAGGGGTTACTCTCGGCGTTTTGCACAATGTGGGTTTAGATCAATTTATAACCACACATAGCCACCAACATGGTGTTTATAGAGTAGTTTCACACCCTAAACGTCATCTATGATCTGCCTATTGCACAAGGTAGATTTTTTTTTAAGAGATGACAAAATGATAGGAATTCAACAATGGCTATTATATTGCATATTGTCATCTTCATAGTTTTTGGGACAAAGTTTCAAGGACTCAGAAACTTCACTGTTTGATTTTTAAACATTGTAGAGATGCTCATGTGAAGATAGCTGGTTGTGTGCTGGAGAAAGGATCGAGCTGGACTCTCGTTTCCTAGATTAGGGAACTTCAGGTCCTCTAGCACATCCTGACTGGGGGATGGGCATGGGCCTCAAGGGATGTCTGTGGAGAAGCAGGAAGCCTTTGGGCCCTTTGGTCCTCAGGTACTTGCCATCTCTACAGTTTGGACAAGTCTCCCATCTCTGTTGTTCTAAACTTGTAAGACTTTTTTGACCCAGGGTCAAAATTTAGAAGATAACATGAATATTTTGAACTTGTTTAAACTGACAAGAAAGACATCGGGGAAATGAAAACTTACAGTGATAAGTACCTACTTATGCTAGTGTGCAAGTTAATAGTGAGCAGGACAAAGCTGTGTTAGAACAAGGTGCAGCTAAATAAACTGAAAAGTGTGCTCTTCTACAAGCAATAAGATGGTATATTGATGACGTCATATCACGACACTGAAAATGTTTTTTTTTAGTATAAGTAACTGAAAAACAGCAGGTTCTCTAGGCCGGTGAATGAAAAGATTTCAACAATAAAGTTCATGCTATAGAAGTTGTAAGATTATCCAGGCGTGGCGGTACCTCCCTATAATCCCGCCACTTGGGAGGCTGAGACAGGAAGATCACTGCAAGCTCAAGAGCAGCCTGGGCTACATATGGAGTTGAAAGTCAACCTGAACTGTATGATGAGACCTGTCTCACATCAACAAGAAAAGAATTTGTAGGATTAATATGTAATGAATTGGGGCCAGGGAGACATAAGCATAGCAGAATAAGTGCTGGCAAGAGCGAGGTCCTTAGTTTAATCCCTGGTATCACAAAAAAAAAAAGGAAAAAATTAGTAATGAATGGTTGGGAATATAGTTTAGCAGTAGGGCTCTTACCTACTAAAGCAAGGTACTAAGTTCAATCCCCAGCACCACAAAATAATAGTAAGAAGAAGAAAATTAAAATAAAATGTTTTATGCTTCAAAAGACATACCAAAAAGCAAAGGCGAGCCAGACATGCCTGTAACAGGCATATCTATACGTGGTACACACCCATAATCCCAGTTACTCGGGATGCTGAGGTAGAAGGATCAAAGGTCCAAGGCTCGCCTAGACAACTTAGTGAAATCTATCTCAAAATAAAAAGGAATGAGGATATAGCTTAATACTCCCTGAAGTCAATCACCAGTACTGAAAAAAAAAAATAAAAGAACAGAGGCCGAGATGTATTTAGAATCTTCTCCACGTGTTTGGAAACAGAAGCTTGTCTTTGGGTGCTACATGGACATTTGTGCTGATACATACAGTGGTTGACTCCATGAGAGGTTCTACTATTGTTAAATTTTTTAATGGGCCTGGGAATATACCTGTAATTCCAGCAATTGGGAGGCTGGGGCAGGAGGGCTGCTGTGAGTTCAAAGCCAATCTGGTCCATATAGTAAGTTCAAGGCCATGATAAACTACATGGCAAGACTAATCTCAGAAAAAAATAGTGTTATGGGCCAGCCAAATAGCTCTGCAAATTAAAGCGCCTGCAAGCAGGTAGAGGGGCTGGGGGTTCAATCCCTGGACCTGCTGTGCTGCCCCTGCCCCTGGGGAGCACTGAGGTAGCAATTGAGACCAGGCATGGTGGCATGCGCCTGTAATTCCAGCTCTTGGGAGGCTGTAAACAGGCAGATCACTACAAGTCCAATCTAGTAGTGAGATCCTGAACACCCTATAGACCCTTCTCAAAATAAAAAAGTTAAAAAGAGAAAAAAAGAAATCTTGATGGCACTAGATAGTGATTTCTTTAAAGAGAAAGGCTAAAATCAGGACTTTTGGAGATGAAAATTTTTAAATTTTAGATCATACCACAAAAAAGTTAACTCCTATAGTTCATTTAAGAATTCCAATATTATTGTTGTTGTTGTTTTAGTTTTTTGAGATAGGGTCTTTCTATGTAGTTCAGACTGGCCTTAAACCCACTGTGTAGCTAGGTTAGCCTCAAATTTTCAGAGATCCTCCTGTCTTAGCCACCTAAATGCTGTGATGACAGCCATGTGCCACCATACTCTGCTTGAGAATTTTTTAAGACTCTGAAATATAGACAAATATCCCACTGATAAAACAAGAAAACAATTCTGTATATCATATATCATACTCTTTTGAGGAAAAATATCAATAAAGCTAAACCCACTTAGATTACTTGTGTTTTGATGTAGGAAATTCAAAAAGAAAACTGAAGTTTCTTTGTTTCCATTCCTGATAATTCAATTACTTCTATTAGAGGTAGAGAGAACAAAGATAGGCTCAACCAATGGACAAAATGAACAGTTCCAAAGACAAATATTGTTGTCTTTAAAAGAGCACTGACACTCTTGTCAAATTATAGCATCTACAATTTCATTTCATGCCAATGTAGCACAGGCTATAGACTCAATAAATTTTCACACAGGAGTTACCTGAGACCCAAAAATTATTTCAAAGTTTCCTCTGGAACAGAGCAGTTGAGAAGTGTTCCTGCATCCCATGAGTCAGGAGGAGAAGATGCAAAGATAGGAGAGTTTGAGAAAAGGGAAAGGGAACGGTGGAGTTCTGAGTGCTGAACTAATGATTTCAGAGGCTGACAGAACAAAGCTGGTTGGAGAGATCTGCGCTTGGTCTTAGCCAAAAGGTCGAGAAGCGATGGTTGGAGAGATTTCTTAGGATTGCGGCATAGTTTGAGGGCTCATTTGAGATCCTGTCTGTGAATCCATAGTGATAGCAATCTGCCCTCCTGGAGGACTTCTGAATAGCACCCAGCTACTTAAATTCCTGCAGAAAAATGGATTCTGAGAGCAGCACATCCTAAAAAGCTAAAACCAGAGAATATGACCTATGAAAAATTAACATGATGTGTTATGAGGTTAAATCATAAAAGAACAAGCTACTGGTTTGAAAAATTACATATCTAGAGTTGGCAAGATTGCTCAGCAGACTAAGCACCTGTTTTGGCAAGCGCAGGGACCAAGGTTCAATGCCTGGTACCACATGCCACACCAGCCCCACCCCCGGGCGCCCTGAGCCCACCGAATCCAGATGTGGTGGTGCGTGCCTATAATTCTAGCGCTGGGGAGGCTGAAAACAGGAGGATCACCAAGAGTCTGAGCTGCGCAGTGAGACCCTGTACCAAATATATAAAAAAGAAAGAAAAATACATATTTATCTAAGGGTCATGGGATCCTGATAAATATCAAAGAATCATTGAAGTGGGAGTTCCTGAATAAGCACACAGAAGAGGAGGCTGTGGTTAGAGTGTGGGAGGTTAGAGTTAATGATTTCAGAGATGGTGGAGGTTCTTCAGTGTTTAAGGCACTTCAAACTTGCAGGAAGTAAGAGATGAAAGAAAGGAAAGGAAAATTGCTTTCTAGAACAGTGAGTTTGGATAGTGCAGAATTATACAACTAAATTCGTAAGAGGACAGGAAAATATACTCAGTTCTGCAGAAAAAAAAAACATAAATTGTGGGGAAGAAAACAGAGTCTGCTGTAGGATTCATTTACTGTGACTTCAAGGCCAAATTGCAGCTAGCTTTCTGACATGAATAGCCTGCGATAAATATTTCTTTTTTCGGGTGGAGGGGGGGAGAACCGGAAATTGAACTCAGGCCCTTGCACTTACCAGGCAAGCACTTACTCTACTGAGCTATCTCCCTAGCCCCAATAAATATTCACAATTATATTTACACTACCTTTGATCTAATTATTACTGTGACCTCATGGTAGACATTTCATTTCCTCTTCTTTATTTGATTTTCAGCTTATTTTAATAAAAGTGTATAATGCTGGGCTCATTCAACATGATACGAAGAAGCATCATATTTCTGGTATGATAAGAGGCATATGGGGCGGTCAGGGATGTAGCTCAGCAGCACAGCCTCTACCTGGCAAGCCTGAGGTTGTGAGCTTGATTTCCAGTGGGGGGAGGAGGAGAAGTTTGTGATTGGATGTAGGGGTATATGCCTGCAATCCCAGAACTCAGGAGGTGGAGACAAGAGTATTGCCTGGAGTTCAAGGCCAGCCTGAGCCACATAGTGAGACCCTGTCTCAAAAGCAAAAGAGAGAGAAAAAAAGAAAGAGAAAGATTTGTCCCTTCTTGGTACCTCTTTCTTTGTTCTATTATATATTTATGTTTCAGAGCATGTTGTATCTTCCTGGCTTTCATTTTTTTTCTGGAAAAGTTTGTTTCAACCCCTAAAGTACAAGCAGCAGGCCAGGTATGGTGGCACACACCTGTAATCCTAACACTCAGAAGGCTGGGGCAGGATGATCACCATGAGTTTGCCCCCAGCCTGAGCTACATGGTGAGTCCAAGACCAAGCTGAACTACATAGTAAGATTCTGCCAAAAAGAAAAAAAAAAAAAAAAAAAAAAAAAACCTAGTAGAAAGACAATGTCTTCCTCACTATGAATGTCTCTGTCCCTCATGATCTAGATCAGATGGCACCTTGCTTCGCAGCCTCTGAGCCTGGGACAGGCTGAGGCCTGTCCCAGACTTCAGCCAATTCTTGGGACATTTTTGTGTTCACGGTCTCTTCTCACTTCTGTCTGTACTCTGTATGACATCAGTCCAGATATGAGTCAGCTCTTTCCCCAGTCTCCACTAAAATAGAAAGCAAAGAATCTCACTGATGCCCAGCATTCATGAGCAGGCTTTTCTATAGAACTGAGGAGAAGGGCGATTATGAAAGAATCCCCATGCACCTGAGAGAGAGCCGTCTGAAGTCTCCACCAAGCTGTGCTAGTTTGCCTTCCTATGGATAATGGGAAATGGCCCTTTTCTCCCTACAACCTCAACAGCATTTATCATCTTGGAAGGGTAAGGTAGATTCTCAGTGCTGGTTTAATCTGAATTTCTCTGATGACCAATGATGCTAAGCATTTTTCACATATTTATTAGCCATTTTTCTTCTGAAACATGTCTGTTCATTGACATTGTGGCATACATATATATAAAACTAAGCAATAACTAAGGACAAATTTGAATCATTTCTAGGGAAATGAATGGATCTTGAGACCATAACACTAAATGAAACGTCAATCATAGAACATTAAATATGCCATGGTTTCTTTAATATGAGAGACCTAAAATATAAATAATCTAAAGAGAAAACTCAGAGACATGTTAAAAATGCAGGCAAGTAGTCTTTGTAGAGATGGAAAGAATTGGGGAAGGAGGGAGAGGGATAAATGGGAGGATGGAGCATAAAAAAGATTGAGATGAGATGAGATATGTACATGTTTCAGAAACCCAAACTGCATGTAACCATGATATATTATAAACATAAATACAAAAAATTTTAATTAATTTTATTGAGAACAGCAATGAGACAGTTTCAAAACCAATTAATAGGACAGTTTCAATTATTAATACATTGCATATTGTTATCTTCTTTGTGGTTATTCATAGTATAAGATGCAGACATGATATACTGTCCAAATACTATTAGTACAAATCTTTCATTGAATTAAGAGAAAGTAGCTGTATTTCCATCCTATTTTGTATATACAAATACAAAATGGTCCTTCTTTTGTACCCCCTTATTTTTGTTAGAGATGGGTATTCCATTGCCATTTTAATATTGTAGGTGTGTGAATACAACAAAATAATCCAGTATAGTCCACTAGTCCATAATAGTAGTGAGTTATCTATAGGACTGGCAACATCAGAAGTTGTTGACTTGAGCCTTTCACAGTTCAGCATATTAATATGGCTTTACTTTTTATACCTCGTTTTTATACTTCTCTGTTGGATGGTTAAGACTAAGATAAAGCAAGACCTATACAACAAGAAATGTAACTTTTGTATCTGATAAGGTTAGTCGGGTCCCCTCAGGATTTATCCTGTAACCCTGTGCCACAGTTTGCACATCCTTTGTCAGTGTCAGCCATGTGGATGATTCATGGCCATTGCTCGACCAATTTCCTCTCTGTGAAAGCCTGAGAGAATGTTCTCTCTCCATGTGACTCTCCTTAGGAACACTCCACGTTGTTCTGTGGCCCCATAATCTCCTTGATCAGAAAATTAGGGTCACATGATGTTATAGTATAGGATCTCCTATGTCCTGAGTCTTCACTGACCTTGAAAGGCTAGGACCAAAATGTTGGCTGTCCTTGCAGCCCTTCATTTTCTCTAATTTTTGGTCTGTAAACTTAGGTTGTTAATCCTCTAGGAGAAAAGCTCCTGTCCGAATATCAAACATCTTAGGCATAACATGGAACAGGTATTTTCCATCTACTATTGATATGTTAAACTTTGTCTCTACAGAATATGAAGAAAAAAACTTTAAAAAAAACTATTTTAAAAATATGAATAAACAATTACATATTTTTACACAGAAATTTAGAAATCTAACCATATACAGCATTGTAGCAGGACAGTCTGGTGACATTTTTTTTCTTGTCTCTTTTTTTCATTTATTACCCTTTTTTAAAAAATAAATATTTACTTAAGAGACAGTATGGCAATAATTGGTATGTCATGACAAGCAGTACGTATTTTGAAGACCAGAATGACAGGCATTTCAAGCATGACCCCACTATTATATACTATCTCCAAAATGCTTAGTATCAGCAAGGTGACTGCATTGCTGTTAGATTATAAGGTAGAGTCAAGTTAGAAGGCAGAATTCTTCAGGATACAGGACACAATTTTCTGATCAGCATATATAGTTATTCAGGATATAGTTAGTCAGGGTGCTGATACAGGTATCAGCATATACCTGTATCAGCACCACAGAACAACGTGATCAATGACGTGGAGTGTTCCTAAGGAGAGTCACATGGAGAGAGAACATTCTCTCAGGCTTTCACAGAGAGGAAATTGGTCGAGCAATGGCCATGAATCATCCACATGGCTGACACTGACATCCTGACTAGCTATATATACTAGCATATATGCTAGTATATATAGCTAGTCAGGATGAGAATCCTACCAATTAACTGCTACTTTCAAAAACTTGCTGATGTTTCTCAGGATCATTGCCTTGCCCATTTTGTGCATATAAGTGCATGGCTTTGCCCCTGTCATGTTTCCCAGCTTTTCTCCTTGCCCTGTCCTCGTTGTCCAGTCCTCAAGTTCTCACTTTCATTTTAACTGTCTTATATCTTTCTATTTGTATTCCTTCTTTTGAGTTCCTATACTAGGGAAGACTATATGATGTTTACATATGTGGGTCTAGTTTACTAATACAAAAATTTTAAAAAAGAAATTCAGATGAGCACTAGGTAAAAGTCTCCATTAAACAGTCCTATTACTTTAAAATCCCTGCCAGCTATCCCTGCTGCCCAGGGCTCCTGCCCGGTAGCTGTACTTCCTTCCCACACTTCTGTTCCTCTTCCTTTTCTCTCTTCTGCTCTCTCACTGCCCCTTCCCTCACCAGGATGTGAGGCAAGTTCCTTACACACAGAGTCTACACACACACACACTGTGGGAATCCCCTCCACTGCTGAAAGCTGGCCTGAAGGTTCTGCCTTCTAACTTGACTCTACCTTCTAACAGTAAAGCAGTCACCTTGAGCCAGAGATTAGATCCCACACCAGGACCTCACTCGACTTGCTGGTAGCCTGGGCCACAGAAAATGGTCAAGGCCTAGCTTGATCAGGGCCTGTAATTAGAGATAGAGGGATTAGGAACCCAAGAATAATAATATAACCCAGAGTAGGTGAAACTGGGAGAGAAAACTGTCCCAAGACTACTTCATTTCAGGCTGCAGGATTCAGGTCTCAAGCACGGAGGGTCCCAGGGCTGGCTGGCACCCTGATGACCTAGAACCCCCTGGATCTGTTCTAGGTCTCAGATGCCCTGAACATTTTACAAAATGGGAAAAAGAGACTCCACACACTTTCCCAGAGAGAAGCGAGGTTGACTTGTGATGTCCGAAGCCCCCACATAAATTCCTTGATCAAGTGGCCAAAATGATCCTTCTGGCCCATCTAGGGTGGGACTTGAAGCAGGAGCCCCAATGGTGGAGAGTCCACGCTGCGAATGAACTTCAGGTTGATATTGCGACCATACTGGATTGTGGAATCCATCTTCCCCCATAATCCTCCCATCTCTGGGAGGGACCTCTGCTGCTCAAGGAGCTGGCTGGTTGGGGTGTTTGCTGCAAACTCCAGGAAAACAATTTAGGAATAGAGTGGAAGAAGAGGTGAACCAGTGCAAAGAGATGAGGAGAAAGAGCAAAGGCGCTTCTAAGCCAGAGCCACAGGCCCACCTCAAAGCGGGGGACTAGGTGCATCTTCCTCTTGGTAGAAGACAAGAGTTCTTGGTCTGGAGATGAGACGGCTGGGCAGTGTCACAGAAGAGGAGACTTTAGCACACCTAAAAACTGCCACCTAGGGGTCACATATCTACACAGCACTCATGGGGAATGCAACTCCTACTACCAACCTGAGGACATTATCCACGTAGCTTGATTCTCCCTGCAGACCTGAGGAAGACTGCAGGGAGATTGTAGTTTGTGAGTTTGAGTTCCTCACACCCAGCTGTCCTAGCTGTATCAGGCTTGAAGCTGGTGGACAGCCTGACACAGGCTGGGTGTTTTCTGACTCTCCATCCCTGAGGTGGTCCCAACAAACTTGATCCCCAGTGTATTTTGACCCCCGAACCACCGGGTTCTCTTTGCGGAAGTGTGTATTCAAAAGAGGAAGCAAGACCGCCTCAGAAGCAGAGACCTTAGCCCACACCCAGAGAATGGGGCCCCTGCTTTAACTCCAGGGGCCGTGACCCTGCCCTCTTCATTGTGCTCAAACCTCCGCCAAAGAAGTCAGTTTCATCATCTGGAGGTCCTGGGCTGGGAGTTGAGGCAGGAGCCCCATAGGTAGAGGGTCTGTGCTGGCTCCGGGCCACCACCACCAGGAATCAGTATAGTCCATCTCAGAGTCCTCTCTTGAAACAAGTCCTCCCAGGCCTACAGAACCAGCTCTCTACAGCACTGGGTATCTGTTGTTCTTAAACTCAACACAGGACTTCAGCCCAGCCCAGCCCCAGCGGAACCCTAGGCTTTCCACCTGCGCCCAAACCTGCCTTCCCCGGACCCGGACCTTAGAACTTGGAAACCCTACCAGGGGTCCCTGTCAGGCGGGCCTCACCCCTGCGCCTTGGGGAAGGCCCCAGTCACCGAGGCAGGGCTCGGCACGCCCGGCTGCGGGGAATTGACTCCCGTCGGGCGGTGGTGCTCACAGGAGCCGCGTGAGTCGCGCCCCCAGCGGGCTGGGGCTCCCGGAACCGGCCTCGCGCGCGCCTCCCGTTTAGGGCTTCCCTGGGCGGTCGCCAGCCCAGTTCCGCCGCGGGGGCGGGAGCGAGGGCGGAGCGCAGCTTTTTGTAAATCGGGAAGGAGCGGCGGAGATCCGGCGGTCCAGACGGCTCGCGGCTCGCGCGCTCTGCGCCCGGAGCGTATCCCGACGCGCGGCTTCTCCAGCCTGGCCGTGACTCCTTTCCGCAGCAGCTGAATTTGAGGGATCATCTCCGTGTCGCTGCCACCAGCAAGCCATTCAGAGCTCTATCAGAGAGGACACATGGGCCACGAGGTCACCTGCCCGTGGAGGGGTCCCCTGTCTCGCCTCCAGATGAGGACCTGGATCGAGCCGGTAGTGGCCTCGACCCAGATGGCCGCCTCCCTCTATGATGCGGGGCTGCTCCTGGTGGTGAAGACATCCTTCGGGGCCGGGAACTCCTCCAACCACAGCACCACCCCGTCTCCCCGAGGGGCTCAAGAGGACCAACAGCAGAAAGCCATCTCTAATTTCTACATCATCTACAACCTCGTGGTGGGCCTGACGCCCTTGCTGTCTGCCTATGGGTTGGGCTGGCTCAGTGACCGCTACCACCGCAAGATTTCCATCACCGTGTCGCTGCTGGGCTTCCTGCTGTCCCGCCTCGGGTTGCTCCTCAAGGTGCTCCTGGACTGGCCCGTGGAGGTACTGTACGGAGCTGCGGCACTAAACGGACTGGGCGGCGGCTTTTCGGCCTACTGGTCCGGGGTCATGGCTCTGGGATCCCTGGGCTCCTCCGAGGGCCGCCGCTCCGTGCGCCTCATCCTTCTTGACCTGATCCTGGGCTTGGCAGGGTTCTGCGGCAGCATGGCCTCGGGACATCTCTTCAAGAAGATGGTTGGACACTCCGCACAGGGTCTGGTGCTGACGACCTGCAGCGTGTCCTTTGCTTTTTTGGCCTTATTCTACAGCCTCTTGGTGCTGAAGGTCCCCGAGCCTGTGGCCAAGCCCCGCGAGACGCTCCCCAGCCTGGATACTGTGTCTGGCACAGTGGGTACCTACCGCATACTGGATCCTGACCAGCTGAATAAGCAGAATGTAGTAAAGCACCCTCTATCTCCAGGAAAAGCAGAGCCCCCCAAAAGTGTCATTGCCCTGCTCTTTGTGGGTGCCATCATGTATGACCTGGCAGTGGTGGGCACAGTGGATGTGATGGGCCTTTTTGTATTGAGGGAGCCTCTGAGTTGGAACCAAGTGCAGGTGGGCTATGGTATGGCTTCCGGGTACACCATCTTCATCACCAGCTTCCTGGGTGTCCTGGTCTTCTCCCGCTACTTCCAGGACACTACCATGATCATGATTGGCATGGTCTCCTTTGGGTCAGGAGCCCTCCTCTTGGCCTTTGTGAAAGAGACATACATGTTCTACATTGGTGAGTGGCATTCTTGGGGAGGCAGGACATTGCTGGCCCTCTGTTCACGGGACTGACACCAGGAATACTGTGATCTTGGTTTCCTAGCTCTTTACCAGGGATTGAACCTGCCAGCAAGGAAGAACAGGGAACCAGGTCAAGTGCACTTGCGTTGAATTCTACTGCTGATAGAAATGTTACCAGCATGGTGCCCGAGGTTCTAGGGGGCCAAAGAGGTGCAGTCAATGGTGCCTGGAGTCTGCAAGGGAGGCTTTGGATGGACCAAGTCGAGTTTCATGGGCCGGCAAGATAGGGAAGCACACAGGGACCGAGGTTCAATCCCTGGCAACACATGCTGCACCAGCTCTGCCTCCACAGTGGGCTGAGCTGGCTGAAAAAAACAAAAATAAAAATGAAGTTGAGCTTCTCCTTCCCGTGTTTTTTCAGTACTGGAGACTTACCCCAGAAGTACTGATCTTAAAGATACCCTCAGCCCTCTTTATTTTTGAGACAAGGTCTTGCTAAATTGCCCAGGCTGGCTGCAAACTTTCAATCCTTCTGCCTCCACCAAGTTGATTGGATTACAGTATGTGCCAGCTTCTTCTCATTTATTTTTTTTAAGATAGCCTCACTATGCACCTCAAGCTGGCTTTGAACTCATGGCAGTCCTCCCTGTCTCAGCCTCCTGAATGCTGAGATTATAGGCATGCACTACTACATCCAGCTTCCAAAAGGGATAAAATATTAAATAATCCAGCTGAAAAGGTCCCAACAGAACTTTCTACAGTAGGAGAAATGGCCTGTACAGTAATCCAGTCTGTTCCATACAGTAGCCACTTGCCATATGTGGTATTGTTTGACAAGGGATAGGGCCACTAAGAATTCAGTGTTAACGTTTATTTCATTTTAGTTTAAATAGTCATGCATGCTGAACAGCTAACATATTGGAAAGAACAACTAAGATGTTACCAGAAGGTTGTTACATACCTCAGAAAAACATCTAACAAAGTGTATTATAACCCCTGGCCAGCTCCAGTTAGGAAGGCTACTGTAAGGACAGATTCTAAGGACAGAGTCTAAAAGACACAGTACGACTCTCCCCTTTCCTTTCCACCAGTCTCCCTCCTACCTCCTTCTCTCTCCCCACAACTCCCTCCCCAACTCAATGCATGGCTAATTAATAGAAATGCGTGGCAACTGCCATGGGAGACACACTTCCAGAAGTGTCGTGCCAAAGCACCTGGGACCATCTCCCCCAGGTGTTCATGTATGGTGAGGACAGGTACTTCTCTCCTTCAGAGGGTAGAAGCGGAACCTTGTGGCACTTTGGTGGTGGCACTTTGGTGGTGTCAGCTCTCCTTACCCAGGAACCACTCCACTCTGCCAGTACAAACCAGACCACCTTTGCTATTAGTGTCTTTGTCAACGGTGCCCTGCCACCTTGCAGAGTGGTACCCAATGTGAACAGCTCTATCTGACCACAGAGAGTCAGAGTCTGGATGAGGAGGGCACTGGTCTGGCCGCAGAGAAGTTACTTCTTCCAGATCAAACATGTAGAGAATGCAGGGGAAAGGACTAGAAGGGAGCCAGGCTTTTGTTTTATTCTGGTATCTTTTCAAGCATGGGCTGCGGTGAACAGTGTTATTGATGATGTTTTACAGCACGAGTAGTCATGCTGTTTGCGCTCATCCCCATCACGACCATCCGCTCAGCCATGTCCAAGCTCATCAAGGACTGCTCTTATGGTAAGTGAAAGGAATCTAAGATCTGTTTCAGAGCTGCTGAATTTGAGGCACAGATTTGCAGAAGGCCCACAAGAAAGTTCCAGAAGCATCCTTAAGTACATTAGAAACAGTGGTTCCCAGCCAGGGCACATAAGAAAGTAAAAACAACTCAGAAAGTCAGTCACTGAAAAGTTACAGAAAGATACTTATCATCCACAAACTTTGGGATGATGTAGCTATGAAAACTGGAAAAGAATCCTTGGAAGGAGAGGTTCTCCCCACTTCAGGGCTCTCCAGAGACCCCCTAGAGAAGATCAAGGAGAGAGAGACAACAGGAAATTTCCTATTAACCTCTGTCCTCTTCACAGGAAAGGTGTTCGTCATACTGCAGCTGTCCTTGGCTCTGACTGGGGTGGTAACCTCCACTGTGTATAACAAGATCTATCAGCTCACCATGGACAAGTTTGTCGGCACCTGCTTTGCTCTCTCCTCGTTCATATCCTTCTTGGCCATGGTCCCAATTGGGTAAGAGAGGAGCAGCATTGTTGTGTGACCTGGTGCCTGGTGTTTAGGTGAAGGGCTACAGGTCCTTGTCTAGCCTACCATTGCAGGATTATTTACTCTCAGTATTTTTGCAGTGCTTTTCATACAAGTTCTCTCACCAACAGGAAGGTCCTCCCATCTGGAAATTACAATAGAACCCAGCAGGCTGGCTCACTTCCCAGCAGTTTTGTATTGACAATTTATTTATAGGCACTTTGTATACAGTACTTACTTATAATTGGAGGCTGGTATTAGAAACTGTTGAGCCCCTCAGATCTTTTTGTTTGGCTCCCTTTGGGTGAGAATGACCCTGCCTCCTTTTTAGTGCTGTTTTCTCTGTGTCCTGGTAGGGCTCTGTGGTCCGTATAAAAAAACCTCCTGGCCATTTGTGGGCTGAGTGTCCCACAGGGCCTTACTCCGTTTCTTTGACACTGTTCTGGGAGGTAACACAGTGAGAAGTAAAAGACAGCATGGTTGGTCCTCACCTCTTAGTCAATATCAACAGAAGAAATAGTGCAGTACAGTTCTGCCTTCAACCAGCCCTGCCCAAATAAGAGTGTGAGTCACAAAGGCTGGCCACACGAGTGCTCTACATTTGTTATAAAGCCAAGTTTTAAAGGAGTGACAGGTGATATTTTGGATACTGCCTAATTGTAATAATGTAGGTGGTATCCAAAATATCATTTCAACATGGCATCAACTTACAAAATTAATCTAGGAGATATTTTGCTTTATTGTTAAACTAAGCCTTCACAATTTAA
>PVKA01011184.1:31973-61927 GCA_004027165.1 Ctenomys sociabilis
GGGAAGGAAGGAGAAAAGGGAGGGAAGGAAGGAAGAAAGGAAAGAAGGAAGGAAGGAAGGAGAAAAGGGACAGGGAAGGAGGAAGGAAGGAAGGGAAGGAGAAAAGAAGGGAGAGGGAAGGAGGGAGGGAGAAAAGGAAGGGAGGAAAGAAAGAAAAAAAAAAAGTATAGCCATATAGACATATGGCCACAATAGGTAGAAGTGATTTGCTATACTTTTGCATTTCAAAGAAAACTGCCTATGAAAGCTCTATATATTAACAATGACATCATTGTAGGCAGCAGACTAGAAAATAATTGAAGGCAAATTAAAAGAGGACACTAATAATGTGATTTTTAAAGATTTCTTCACATTATATCATAACATAGGTCTCCTGGAATAGGAGCCATCAAACATTGAGGTTTCTGGCTTGCTTACTCAGTTGTAAAAAATAAACCTGGCACACATTAGGCCTTGGGTTGGACCCCCAAGACCATGAAGAAAAATACGATATGAAGTCCAGGTAGCTGAGAGCTTGTACAAACACAGGGCCATGACCGAGCTGGTTTCCCAAGGTGGGGGCTGAGCCTGCTCCATCCTCAGGCTGTCCAGCCGTCAGGACTCTGTGTAAATCCTGGCTGAATGAGCTGGACTGACCTGCAAGGGCTACTGTGCAATGCAAATGACTCAGGCACTCCAGCACACAGACCTGACCTAGTGAGTAATGGAGGAGTTGGCTTTGCCCTCTTGAGAATCATCCAGTTTTATTGGCAATTGGGTGAAGTTTCTTTAACTTAAACACCAAAAACCAATAGAAAACAAGTCTAACTGGCTAATGGGGGTCATGAGATAGAAACACACAAATAAAAGCAATGAGAAAATCAATAATTTATTCCTTTCCGCAGTTTCATGTGCTTTAGCTGTGCTGAGCGGGGTGTTTTGCTGGAGTGGGCACAATATGAATCCACCTCCTTGATGCTAGAAGTCTCTGGTCTAGAACTGCGGAACAGCCTGTTTGCAACCCCAAGGGTCTGTGGCCCTGCCCTTTCCTGGCACCTAAGTGAGCCATTATCATGCCACTGTGAGGACCCGCCCTCTCCTGCTATCTTTTTACCTGCATTAGGAAGACGCTGAGGAAATCACTGTATGGTTCTATCCACACTGAGCCAAGGCTTTATGTTACACAGAAAATAAAGGCCATCAGAAGAGAATGGCCACATTTTGCTCTGCTCTGTCTTCTCATTTGAGATTCATTCTCTAAACAACGAGAAGTACTTCCAAACTTCAAACTGCCATTTCTTTTTTTTTCTTTTCTTTTTTTTTTTTTTGTCTTTTTGAGACAGGGTCTCACTGTGCAGTTCAGGATGGCCTAAAAGCTCACTTTGTAGCTCAGGCTGGTCTCGAACTCACAACAATCCTCCTGCCTTGGCCTCCAGAGTGCTGGGATTACAGGCATGCGCCACCACGCCCGGCTCAAAACTGCCATTTCTATTTCCACACTTGGGTTTCCTCCCATACCTGCTCCTACTCCACTCTCTTGGTACAAGGCAGCATCACCCACCTGAATGGGTAGAATCCTGACAGTCACCAGGATCCTTCCTTCTCATCTCACCGCAACTCCAATCCATTAATTCTATCTCCAGAGTATGCGTTAAACACATGCTTTCTTTTTTATCTCTCCTGCAACTCTTCCTAATGGAAATGGTGATGAAGTTAAGGTCACCCCTGATGAAGTTAACCTTGAAATCATTCTTTGCATATCCTTGTTTCCTGCCCATTGTCTTTCTACCTGGTGGCCAGAGCAATTATTTAAAGTATAAATTGGATCATGTCATGGGTCAAGGCTCTGCAGTTGGCTTTCATTTCTCTTAGGATAAAACTCAAATATCTTATAAATTTTTTTAGAGTCTTCTATCTATGTATCTATGTATCTATCTATGTTTATTTATTTATTTGGTACAGGGTCTCTATGCAGCTTGGACTTGTAGTGATCCTCCTGTCGCAGCCTCTCTAGGGCTGGGATTACAGTCATGTACCACCCTGCCTGGTTCTGGGCTGGCATGGCATGGGGTACCAGAGATTGAACCCAAGTCCTTGTGCTTTCCAGGCAGGTGCTTAATCTGCCGAGCTATCTCCCCAGCCCTCAGATGTCTTATGATAGCCCACAAGGTCCTACATAATCGCACCTTGCCAGTGTCACTCACCTCACATTCCAGCTGCTCATCACCCACACACACCCTTCATGTTCAGCCATGCTCTTTCCTTTTCTTGCCTGTATGTCTTTCTTCACGCAGTGAGTTGTGGCCATAACCTAAACAAGGACTCTCCTAATCCTTCAATTTGAGTTAAATCCTTCTATTATACCTCCCCAAAGCATTCTACATTTTTTCCTTCCATGAATGAGAGTTGATGACCATTTAGTGAGTACCTCTTGAGAATGCTTCCCACTAGACTGTAGGCTTTCGGAGGCCAGAGACCGTGGCTGTTTGGCTTACCATGTGCCCTCTGAGTCCAGTAGAGAGCCTAGTGTGTAAGAAGTGTTCCTTAGGGAGCAGCCCGATAGCTCAGCAGATTAAAGCCCCTGCTTAGGCAGACGCAGAGACCAAGGTTTGATCCCAGCCTGCCATGCCAGCCCTGCCCCCAGGGCATGCTGAGATAGCAATTGAGACTGGGCATGGTGGTGCACACCTGTAATTACAGTGCTTGGGAGACTGAAAACAGGCCCCTGTACTAAGTACATTTTTTTTTAAAAAGTGCTCCAAAAGGATTTGTTTAATGAATGAATGCTAAAAAGAGTATGACATTTACAACCCATACTACTTACCACTCACATCGCAGAGCTTCCTGGTGGCTGAACATGAAGTTAAGAGCTTGCCAGAAACCCATGGTAGGAGTCAGCAGTAAGGGCTGCAAGTCAAGTTCTTGAGGTCCAGCGCTGGCTACCTCCAGTCTTGCCTTTCCACTTGCCAATCACAATGAATTTTACTTTAAGTACAGTTAACTGTTCCTTCCTGTAGGGCCTTAGGGCTCACGGGGGTTGGGAACTTTCTACAAAGCTTTTCCTTAGAAGGTTTCTATTTAAGTTCAGACCCATGGGTGACTCCAGGTGCTATGGATCCATCAAGAGCTATGCTCTAGCTTCTAACTGGAGGATCTTGAAGATCACATAGAGGAGAAAACTGTGGTTCTCAGAGGCTGAAGGATATGATGCATCACATGGATCTAAGACTTAAACTAGAGCTCCTAAATGTTAAGACTCCATTGGTCTGCTATTGCAGAACAAGGTTTAGGAAATAAAGGGAATAGGAAGGGAGAAGATGAGGAGCTAGTTCTTGAGATTAGCAAAGGTTTATCTTGATTTTGAGATACAGATGAGAATTCAATAGATGCAGATAGATTCTAGAAAACTGTAAATCTAAAGTGCTGATGATATTTAAAACAGAGGTCATTTTCACAGGACAAGGAACCAGAATTGAAAGAAGCTCCAGGTCATCCTTCTCACTTAGTGTAGCATGCTGATGCCTTAATGGGGATCTCCCCAACATAGCCTCTCATCCTGAGATAAAGCAGCCAGAGACATCTCCAACCTTGGCTAGGAAGAAAAGCCACTTCCTTGGCCCCACTCCAGCCATTCTCTTCTAACTGTCTATTGTAAATTCTTACAGCATTGTGGCACATAAACAAGTCCCAGGCTTGCAACGTGAAGACAGGACAGAGAAATGAAGGTGCAGATCTGCAGGAGCTAAAATCACCAGCAGTAGCTGGCTCTCTCAGAAGACAAGGAAGGGACCAGAGGGCCAGTGACCAAAGCAGCTGTGACTCAAGAAACCTAAGTTCCATCCAAAGTTGGCCTCCTAGTGGCTGTGGTTCAGGGGTCCCGGGTGGATGGAAAAGTACTTTCTGGGTGATGGAAGAACTTTCTCACTTTCATATGGGTATGGAGGGTGCAAGCTGCTATCCCAGCCCTAGATGAGGCCTGGGCTCCAGCTACAGCCAGCCAGCCCTGTTTCTTCCAAGTACTGTCTGGATGGCTCTCACACAGGACTAATTGGTCACCCGGGTGCTGTGCTGAAGTCCCATGGGGACTCAAATGAGGCATGCATTTTCAACAGCCTGAAGGAAAGGGATGTTTTATAAGAACAGCCAGTAGTTTGGAATGAACAATACTTTTCAAATTAAAAATAAAACCTTGAGAAAAAAAAAAAAGCCTTCTTTCCTGGACCCTCATTAGCTATGTAAATTCAAGAGTAATGGAGCTGTTCAGGATAGCGGCATCGTCATGGTTGTTTTCAAGAAGCAAACATCAGATTTCCTTAGTGGAGTAATTAGTCCGTTGAATACTTTCAGTTAACAATACTTTCCAAAATGGAGGGTGTAAAGGGACAGAATATATAAGAGCCACTTTATTTCAAGGTATGTATTTTTCTTATCTATTTTACCTATATATTAAAAGCAGACTCACCTCTCAAAGTCAGCATTCACAGTGTGAATCACTCTTTCTCTTACCACTACAGATATGGCCTTCTTATAACTGGGGTGAAATATGAAGCTAGAGGTAGGGAAAGCATTTAAATGTCAAGGCACTTGGGCTTAAAGACGTATCTGTAATCCTTTGCCAGGAAAATTTTATGGCCTATCTACTAAGGTTCAGGGCCCATGGTAGGTGTGAAGATACAGAAAATACAGGAATGACTCCTGCCCTAAAGAGTATAGTGAGCAGGTGGTATGCACCAAAGAGAGGGCAGTGGTGTCTCTTATGACAAATGCTCATGCAGGGGAGCGTGTTATACAGAAGTGGGAAAAGAGAGTGTCGAGGACATGGTAAGACTGCAAGGACACATAGCAGCTATCAAGGCCAGATGCTGGGGAACATTCCAGGCAAAGGCTACAAGATTCTGGAAAGCCTGAAGGAGAGCGATCTCTCAGGATACACGAGCTCAATGGGAAGGGGTCACAGAAGGAGGAAGAGGGATGAGGATCAAAATAGAGGAGACTGGAGCACAGAGGAAGGCTAGCATAAGAGATCCTTTCAAAAGAAAATATGCTTCAGGGGGGGGGGGTTGTGTGTTAGCGCAAGAGATTATGTTTCTTGAGAGTACCAGACAGTTGTTGCAAGATTTTAATTGGAACACATAATGCTTGCATTTGCATCTTAAAAGCACTATGGAAGCCCATGGGAGAGGAAACAATCATGATAAGCAAAAAAAAAATTAAAAAAGAGAGAGAGAGATAAGCTAAGGACCCTGCAGCAATGGAGGCACAGTGGGTAAGAAGCGATGCCCAGGCGAAAAGCAGATGGGCATGAAGCTAGGGCCTGGACGGGCATCAATGGGCACACTGTGGAGTGTGAGGCAGGTGGGCTCAAGAATGGCTCAATTTGAGGGCTCAGGCAGTCAAGAAGGATGTGGGACCCCTCACTGAGGCAAGCAGTATGAGCAGGGCCAGTGGGATGGAAAGGATGAGCTCAAGACCACGGTCAGCCTTTCCAAATCACCAATGTGCTTCTTCCTCTTCATTCTTGCCTTCCATTCCAGGCCATATTGCGAATGAAATGAATCCCTGGTTTCTTCATTCCTACTCCCAGAAAGCTTGCTCTTAAAAGCCAAAAAATTTCCTTTTCATGTCCTCATTGATCCTAGTACAAGGCAGTGGCTTCACCTGAATTTGACTCTTAAAACTGGTACTTTTTCAAACCCCACTGGTCCTCAAAGTAGCAGCTTTAACCTTTTCAGCTAGCTGTCCCGGGGTCACATTTCTAACAGATTTCTGACCCAGTGATTCTCAAACCACAAGCATCAGCCTAATCTGAGAACCTCTTAAGAAATGTAAACTATGGGGCCCTACTCAGGTCCAGCTCTAGCAATAGGGCCAAACATGTTACAAGCCTTCAAGATATAAACCACCACTGTAACTTATGGAGCCTTTTCCCCTGTCTTTCTCTAAGTTCTCCACCTCCTCTCTATCCTAGTTTTTTTTTTTTTTTTTTATTGGGGGGACAGCTGCTAGGGGGAAGTAGGTACCAGAATTGAACTCAGGATTTCATGCTTGCCAGACAGGAGCTGCACCACTGAACTAAATCCTCAGCTCTTCCATTCATCCTCGATTCCTGAGGTCTCCAAATGCCTTGTCCTTGGTTCTCTTCTCAAGCAATCTGCTCTACTCCCATGGTCTCCAGAACTGTTTCCAACGGTTAACATGTTCACCTGTTTCCCCAAAGAATCGAAACCAAGTGATTCTATCATCTAAGATGGTAATTTTAAAATACTTTTTACTGATTAATTTCACTTAATGTCATCACTTCCAGTTCCAGGATGGAAGCCTCTGACTTTCCTTCACCCATGGAAACTTCCTAAATCAAGCTGAATTGCCATTCATTCTCTTCTTCCCATGGCTTTGCAATCTCCTCCATCTATTCCCCAGGTCTTCAGTCTGATCTCAATCTTCCAGCATCGTATCTCCCTACCTTCTAAAAAGAAAGTATTACCCTGCTTTTAAAAAACGAATTTCATTTGGATGTGGGGACACATTGACTATAATCTCAGCATTTTGGAAGGATCACAAACTCAAGACTGGCCTAGGCAACCACCTTATCCAGATACTATCTTAAAATTAAAAATACAAAAAAGGGGTTGGGATATAGCCCAATATGAGGCCCCTGGGTTTGATCCTCAGTACTGGAAAAAATTCAAACATACATGAAAGCTTGCTACCCTTAATGTTTAAGTTGGCCACATTTAAACAATAGGCAGAATCTTTCCATAAGATCCATGGCATAGAAAGTACTCAAACTTAGATGCTTCATATGCATAGCTCGTCCTGTCAGCCACCTCTGGGGAATGTTTAATTTCAGAGATCCAATAGTGAAGGTTCAGAGACATGATTTTCTTAAAGCCACAAGACTAGTCAATGGAAAAGCTGAGATTTGAACGCAAATCTCTCTCTTCACTTTGCTCTTCACCTTGTATGACTGTAGTCTTAGATTAATAATGTCTACTTTCAGGCAGTAAAGTTCAACATCATTGTAAGTTCATTTCCAATCCATGAACATCACTGGGCAGACTTACCTGGGCACTCAGGTAAGTGTATTGTAATTTGCAATACAGATATTCCTTATTTAACAACTGAGTTCTGTTCCTATAACTAAGTCGTTAAATGCACTGGTTGTTGAATGAGGAACTATATGTAGTACATATAACATTCAGAACAAAGGAATGGTTAAAGAGACTCCAACTTGATGGTTTTGCTTTTACTTGCATAGCTCTTATATGCAGCACTGTAATATATAACAGCATATACTATAGTACTATATGATCAGCAAAAATTACAGTACTGTATAAACAAAGTGGGCTGTACCAAAAAAAAAAAAAAAAAAAAAGACATTGGGGCTCCATAAATGACACAAAAATGTACAAAAAAGAAAAGGTGGTCATAAATCCAAACAGCAAGCTCTAGTGGTAAGTCCATTCATTAATCAGGTCAATAAGTAAATGAGGAATATCTGTACATTCCTACAATTTCATAAATCACAGATAGTTGTTACTACTTCTTCAAAAACATACATCTTAACAGTAAAGAGCAAAATATCAGGAAGCAACAGGCCCTGGCCCAGAATATAATGTGCTTCTCTTACAAGTCACTTGAACTGGCTGCCAAGTAGCCTGCCAATCACGGCAACAGTTATATAGGTAGCTTACTCATCTCCCCAAATTAAAGTTAATCTGTAAGATATAAGAACAAGTAAATTGAGGTTTGATCTATAAAAAAAGAATAAAGAGTTAAGTTACAAATTTGCAGACAAATGGCTATCTTTTTAGAGAAAATAAGAAAAAAAGAAGAGGCATTCATGTTTTCCTGACTTACACACAGGTACAAATGAGAGCAGGACTCAAGGTAAAGAAAGCATCTTTTATCGGTTTATTGGTCCATTATTTTAAGTTATTTGAGGTAAAGAAATTGTAAATTTACAAGCTAATAGTTTACCAAGCAGTACAAATTCTTTGTTTACCTCAAAATGTAATACTAATCCCATAGTAAACAACAGAATTTTTTTTACATAGACATATGAAAAAAAAAAAGTGGACAAAAACTGTGCGCCGGCATCAAAAATTCAACAGAAACCTTTTTCTTTAATTTTATAGTCTCTGGGATTCATAATAAAGAAAAGGAGGTGACATCCTTTTAACATTTGGTAGCTTCATGAAATAAAGACTTCAATCTCTAAATAAACCACTTGTGGAACACACACGCTCAAGCACTCTATTTTCACAGCTTTTGTTTTGGCTTAATGGCAGCATGGAGAGACTGTAACACATTTACACGAAAGACTTCACCAATACCTCAGAAAGTTTTTCTTTTGTTTTTAAACATAAAGAATGATTTTTAAAAATAAAAAACACAGTCCATAATTTGGACATGTTCTAAGCAAAAGTTTCAATGTCTTAACAGTTAAAATACAAGTTTAGAAAGTTTGCTGGCAGTTGTGTCATGGAGTGTATCTGACGATGGTCGCCTCACAGTCCTGACTCTCAGAGGTGGAGGGCACAGGCACACAGAAACACAAGGACCAGGGACTCGGTAGGACAGTACTGAAATCTCAGGGGTTTCCAGGCAGACAGTGCTGTCAGTGAAGAGCTGCTGGCTCATTGCCTGAGGAGGGCCTGGCTGACATGGCCACTCCTCTGCTGAGCAGATTCACAGGGCTCTGCCAGCTACTTCCCCTCTTCCCGCTTCCACACTGAAGAAAGTGAATCCACTGTGCTCCTTCTGGAATCACTTCTTACCAAGGACGGCTCCATGACCATGAACGTCTGTCTGTCCAGTGGGGTGTGGACAGGTGCTGGCTGCTCTGACCTGGCCTGTGGAGAGCCTAGATCCATCTGGCGGCTAGGCAGTGCTCCTGGGAGAGGTACATGTGCAGTACTCTTCAGCACCAACTTTAACTAAAAGCTCTGCTAAGAGGGACTCCATTATGTGAGTCACTGTAATAGATATTATGCTTTTGGCATTTCAATCTGTGCAGAATTTTCAACCATAACATGGTGCTCTGAGGTTCCCATAGTATCTTAAAAAGCCATTCTGCAGAAGTCGGGTAAACCTTTAATGCTGACATAACCTACAGAGTTCTTTTTATCACTATGATGTGTCAATGCTGCTATCACAGATCTATGATCAAAAGTATGCCACAAGGCACTAAATTAATCTTTCACACTTTAAAACAATGAAAGCTGTTGTGCTCCCTGTGTTTCCTTATATTATTAAAAATAGCATTTGGCAATAGCAATATTTAGTTGTCTCCCCCCAAAGGCCACTCTAATCATGACCCTCACTTTCTGTCTTGTTGTTTTAAGAGGATCAAGGATTGACTATGTTACATCACTAGTATTTCAATGGAATGACTGATTGCAATTCTAAAACTCTTTCTACCCAGAATTTTAAAAACACTAGTTGAATAAGGCATATTATTATTATTATTATATATTTAAAGTTTCTCAAGAAGTACAGTTAGGCTTTTAACAGTCTGGGTTTTGTTTTTTTTGTTTTTTTTTTTAATTCTGGAATTGATTTTCAAGTGCTAAAGACACAGAATATTTATATCTTTAAGTTATTTTCCATAGCACTTATTTACAGCCTAGTATAAACTACCTGGATAGCATATTTTTCTGCCACATAGAAAAGGCTGGACAGGATGCATAAGCAGGAACAGCCCGGCCTTTTTAAATGCAGGCAGCCCCTGTACTTTCCCTGATATGTGCAACTTTGGGGAGAACTGATATCCTTAAAATAAAAGAGTGGGTTAGTGAGAAACTGGATCCCTGGGTTACTCATTGAAAACAAGAGAAATAACAGATGTGGTGGAACTCACCTGTAATCCCAGCTACCTTGGCTTAGGGAGATGCTGGCTCAAAAATAAAAATTTATTTTAGAAAGGAAGAAAGAAGAGGGTGCTAGGGATGTAGCTCAGTGGCTGAGGGCCTTACTAATATATATAAAGCCCTGGGCTTAATCCCCAGTCCTAAGCCAGCTCCCTACAATCTCAGCACTCAGAAGACCAAGACAGGAAAATTGCCTTCAGTTCAAGGCCAGCCTGGACTACATAGTGAGGCCCTGTCTTGAAAAAAGAAAAGAAATAAAGAAAAAAGTCAAACCTCACCACTGTGTGTGTATGTGTGTGTAAAAACTTGCAACACACTCAGCTCCATCAGTAAATTTGGCCTAGGAGAGGATATTTACCTCAAATGTACTGAGAAGTGCCGCCTGCCATGTGAGCATAAGCAACAAAACACAAGCAGTGAACAGGCATATCCAATCTCTTGCCATCCTGAGGATTTCTGACAGTGTAGCAGGTAAACCCAAGCTGCCAACATAAATCTTGTAAATGATGATGTCCAAAACAATGCTACCTCAGCCATATCATTAGCTTCTGCTATCCACAGGTCCTTCAAGCAGGTGTCCAAATGACTATACCCTGTCCTGGCCAAGGGTGGGAACCTCATCTAACCACAGAGGAGTCCAGTTCTAACCATTCTAAGACCCATACATAGCCTTGGAAGTTGTTTGTGGACTTTATGTTCCTCCTCCTGCACCAACTCAGAATAAAGGGTAGAGAATGACTCTCTTGCATATATCACAAAAGTCAGCTGCCTATGGCTGAAATGAAATGCTCCTGACAGCAGATCAGGTCATACAGACTAGTTGTTCCATGGGCTACATCCTACATCCTGCAACCAATACATGGCCACCATGAATGCCTCTGAAGCAATCTTCCAGTTGGTCCCTCACCACAGGCAGCCTTACAAAATGTGAGAAACAGGGTGGTACTTAGTTACCTCATGTGGAACAGTCACTGAGAAAACCTGTTCAACTGAATCTAGAACACTCTGTGGGACAGGCATTTGGCATGAAACACTTATCTTACATTCATGATCCTAAGGGTCATACTGGCTTTCATTGACTGAGCTATAGAAAGGTGCCTGGTCAGTGCCAGAGCAGTATGGCCTCTCTAATTACCTTTAGTTCATTAGCAATCATTATTAAGTCTTATTAAAGAATGAACTGCAAGCCAAGCTGAGAAATGTATTCCCTTACGTTGGAGCAGTGGTCCCTTGCCTTGAGCACTGGACTCTTGCAGGACCTCCACCCTGAGGAAGTGCTGGGACACACCTGTTACAAATCAAAACTGCTCTCTCTTTAACATCATTTACCTCTCTAAAATATGCTCAGCTTCTAGGAATTCTCTCTCCCACTTCTCCTGGATTTTTAACTGAGGTGAGAGACACATTTCCCTCCTCAGAACCCAATCAGTTGCAAGGAACAAACCTCCATTCCAAGTCCTCAAGCCTCAAAAACTGTCTATGATTTTACCTCTGCTTGAGGTACAGTATGCCCTTGAGCAAAAAAAAATCTGGCAGAAAAGACAAGAGAGAGAAACCAGTGAGCTGAGGTCTATGCTTGAAGACTCTAGAACAGGGCAATAAAACTTCTCCATGGCCATCTCTGGCACAGAAGTCTTCAAGTTACACTTCATATACAGAATCTCCTTTGTGCTTGATCAAGATTAAAGAGGCTGATGAATCCCTGTGGCATGAGGAAGCCATGTGAGCGGGGAGAAATAGAGACCTTCCTTTACTATCTACTGTTCCCATCTTCTAGTCCAGCCTCTTCACTCCATCGATGCCAGCCTGAGACAGACATGACAGTCTCTTCCTGGGAAAGGTCAATAATCCACAGAAGTCATTAACATACATGAGTTCCTCTTGGCTCTGCCTGTAAGACATGAAGGTAGCATTGCTTCAGCTCTTCCTGGTGTCCCAAAGCACAGGAACGTCACATGGGAACCTAACACTTATTCCACTGAGCCAACTCCCCAGCCCCCTTGGGAACCAAACAGATCAAGACAAAAATCTGGAGGTGCCTGAGTCCCTTCAGAGCCAGTGCTCTGCATCCTATGAGAGAGAATGACATGGCCCCAAATGGAGGAGCCCACTGTTGTTCAGAAAGGACTGCTCCTTTGCCAACTAGCATTGCCTGGGAGAGAGTGGGCTTTAGCAACCAGGAGGTCAACAGATTTTAGTTTCCCTGTAATTCCTTCCTCAGTTCTTTCCAAGCATTCATTATACTAGACAACATTTTTAAAGCACATAATCCATAAGGTAAAAGCTTCCATGTTCCAAAGACAACATTCACTGCTGGGCCCATCTCATGTCTGCTGCCAAATATCAACAGTGGGCTTCCAGAATGAAATATACACACAGATGCTACCAGCATATGGTCAGGTAGGACCCAGTCACCCCAGGTTGGACCCAGAAACGCATTCCTGCACCAACACAATGGTTTAGAGGTAGAATGAAATGCTGAATCACTGGAGATGCGATAGATAAGTGTTCTTACCCTTCCACTTCAGTGAATCATTTCTATTTGTACCAAGCTGAAAATTCACATCAAAGGATTTTAGAATGGCACAGATGGGGTTTAATAGTAACAGCGAGTACCAAGTGATATAAAAATTATCATTTCTGTGACTCCAACATAATAAAACAGAACCAAACTGTTCTATGCTGTCCCACTGTGGCCTCAACAGTGTCCCAGTTCATTAACTCTGCTGACAGAGTGAAATGAAGTGACTTCAATATGCTGCATGGTGACTGGCATCTGTAACTTAACTTGCACATGCTTCATTTTAAAAACACTGCTTCATTTTAAAAACAAAAATAAGCCAGATATGGTGGTGCATGTCTGTAATCCAGTACTCTGAGGCTTAGGCAGAAGGACCACTTTGAGTTCAAGAGGAGACTGGGCTTATATATTGTGAGTTCAAGGTCAGCCTGGACTACTTAGTGAGACCTTATCTCAAAATCAAACTAAACCAAGCTAAATCAAAAATAGCTACTGTTTTAGCCGGCATGGTGGCGCATGCCTGTAATCCCAGCACTCAGGAGGCTGAGGCAGCAGGATTGTTGTGAGTTCGAGACCAGCCTGAGCTACAAAGTGAGCTTAAGGCCAGCCTGAACTGCATAGTGAGACCCTGTCTCAAAAAGCCAAAAAAAACAAAACAAAAAAAAAACAAAAAACTACTGCTTTACTTGATGCTACAGTTATAGTTCCATTGGGAAGAGTCACTGAAGAACACGATATAACAAGAAGAAGAAAGTGTAAGATAGCATTCCTTGTGATTATTAATTTTATGATGATTTAAAAAAGAAACCTGGCAACAGTTTGAAATGAAAATGTTAAATATACCCAGCAGCCCCCAGGAATTTGGCTACAAATTGAGATTTCTGCTTTGCTAGAAACAAATAGTTTACTGTTACCCTTGTTACCTTGAGGCCCCTGCAGTACTGACTATTCTTCCTGATCAGGAAATGTGGAGGATTAAAGCACTTTATGTAGAACATTCACGCTGAGTTTACAAATTTTGACTGTGTTGTAATGATGCAACACATAAGCCCTCCCCCCAAAAGGCTGCCCAAACACCTCATGATAGGAAGTACTCAACCAGGTATTTTTGGTGAGGTAAAGGCAATTGCAAAAGCAGACAGTGAAGGTGGGGCTTGGTATATGCCCATTAATCTTAACAACAGGGGAGCTACTCTGAAAGCAGAATAAAAGATTATTTCCTAATACAACTAATCTTGACTGTACTGACAATTAGCAAACAAAAGCACTAAAGACCTATACAGAGGAAATTGCACCTTTTTTCATTTTCCACAAAGAGTTGCTCATCTGTTGCATTCTGGTGTCAGGAACACGATCAAGGGGCACACACCCCCGCCGCTCCCCAAGGCATCACACACAGAAAAAGAGTTTGCTTGCCCACTCCAGCGAGGTGCATCTAGATGCTGATTTCAATGGCTCCACATGAACCAGAAACAAAAGACATGTCATTCCTCACAAACAGCAGGCCACACTCACAACTACAGGCCACTGTAAATTAAGGGCTTTTCTCGGAGGTCCCAATACCTCCTTCTAGGCAGGGCCAAGCCAGTGCCCACAGCAGTCAAGGGCAGGGCTGCTGCCACGACCGCAAGCCACAGTGCATCTCTCCACAACTCCTGCCCATCCTTGAAAAGCAGGACCTGGATCCTCTCCCACAACCAGCAACTTCCAGACAGGAAATGCCCATGAGATGCCACAGCTGTGGGTTGTGGTGTTCCTCAGTTTGAAGCCTTCGTAGTGTTCCATGTAGTAGGTTCCTTCACAACACGGAGGTATGCTTCTTGTTCTGAGAGATGATTACAGCCTCACAGACTCCACCAAGGAATAAATACTAATTGAAAACAACTGCTGTGGGGTGCAGGGGAGAGGGAGAGAGTACACAAAAGAGAGGTGCTTCCATTCACAGCGCCGACCCCTCTGACACTGCAGGGATATTCTGGTACAGACAGCCACACCCGTGTAGGTAGGAGAGCCTTTGTCCCAAGAAGGAGGCTACTTGCCCTCTTGTTTCTCCTGCAGCAGTGGAATGATCGACTCCCACGCCATGAGGCACTGAAACAGCAATAGGCACATAAAATTAGCATCAAGTTTCGACCAATAGCTCTGGTCTACCCTTTCATTGTCAATCCTGCTAGGTCACCTTTGTCTAATGCCACCTACATGTATAATCCATAGCTATCATCAACAGGGAAGGTAACAGATGTTTGTCTGAAATGTGATACTCCCATCTTTATGAAAAACAGCAGCAAACCACAAGGCTTACATGGGTTCACAACAGTGCATTAAGCACATGCCCAATGAAGAGAAATGGATTCACTGGAAGAAAAATCTTTCCCTTGAAAAAGCAAAACACAGATCAGGTAGAAAGCCCTTCATAAGGCCCTGCTCTGCTGTGGGTAGAAGAATGTAGCCATGACTGGCACCTGGCGTGGGTCAGCCACCTGAGTAAGAGGAGGTGGAAAACCTGCTCTTCCTCACCAATATCAGTTGGGCTTGTTTGAGCCTTGCCTGGATCTCCCAAAAGGGAGAATGGGGAAGCGGACCCAAACAACTGAGTTCCATTATATCTAGACACTGTTAGGTATTTACGTTCATCACCACCAACTCTGTGAGGAAGCATTATTATTTATTATACACACATTTTGCAGATGAAGAAAAAGTTGGGTTAAATAACTGGCCCCAAATCCACAGCACCTAAGACTCAGAGCAAACTGATCCTCTGTCCACCACACCAATCCCTTTTCATTCTAGACCCTTGTGACAGGCCAAGACCCTGCCGAACTCTGGCACTGTCCTCCTCAGTAGCCTACTTAATAGAAAGGATACTCCCTTAGAGAAGCCTCTTGCACAAAGGGAAGGACAATTCACTGGCACTGGGCCTGTCCGGGGAGCAGCTGGGGGTGAGGAGAACTTAGTTCAGAGTCATCAGGGATGTGCTCTGAGGAAAGCAACGCAGCATCTTCACTCAGGTCACACAGGAGGGAGGGTAGTGAAGCTGTTCCCTGTTCCTTTCTTGATGACTCTGAGGTTAGAGGAAAAAAACCAGGCTCAGAGGATCACCTGATATAAGGAAGATTGGGAGCCTCAAGGAGCTTGCTTCCATCAAGGGATCCAGAGTGTGCTCCTATTCTCTCCTTAGGCCATCAACTCAGATTTGGAAAAATATTTCTCTACATGCACAAGGAACTGAGGCCATATTTGCTTTCTCTTTGGTCCCCAAATGTCCTAAGCTCTTCTCTATGGCTCAGTATAAATGTGATTTCCACAGTTCAGGTTTTCTTACCCTGGACTGGAAAATAGCCCCTAGTATTTTCTCCAAGTATCATTTTCTTTTGCTTTCCAACACTTCTTTCTTAGCTGTGAATGTTTTCACAAATGCCTAACTTCCACTGGATGAAGGGCATCTTAAGGAAAGGGGTCTTGGAATTTGTGCTATCAATTTTGTCTACCCAGTTCCTTGCACACAGCAAATGTATACACAACATACACAAAAAGCATTGGTCAAACATCATGTAGGAGCCAAGGCCAGGTCCCAAGCCAGTGACCCTGTTTATGGAATAGTGGAAAAGTATAGACATACTTTGAATCCTAGGGCTGGGGATTTAAGGATGTCAGGACTCATCCCTAAGAGGATGGAGGAAGACACTGGATGTAGTTGGTGTTAGAATAATAGGAAGCCTTCTGAACAATGAAGGGAAGGTGACAGGGTCAAGGAAGGAAGTAACTCTTATGGAGCACCTACGATGTGCTAGGTAACTAGGTATGTGCTCAGTGCACACACATCACTTCATTTATCTTTACAGTCATTCAGCAAAGAAGGATCACTCCCATTTTACAGAGAAAGGAACAGAGGCACAGACAAACACCTTGCCTGATGGCACAATCAGTAGAGAAAGAAAGCCTTCCTGGGGGTGATCTTCCCACCTCTGGGCAGCCAGGGTATGCCCATTTCCTAAGGTGAAAGTTTGTGGAAACCACTTTCCAAGCTTATGGATCCATTAGCTCTACAATCCTAACTCATGGGCTGTGTCGCCTTTGCAGAGTTTTTAAACCTTGCAGAGCTATAGTTTCTTTGGCTTTAAATTGAGAATACTAAGCCCTCAACAGTGCAACATGAAGGGTAACCTAATAGATGACCGATACAAAGCATCCAATCCAGCACTAGCCCTGAATGACCGCAAAGGTTCTATGGAAATGGGAGCAACCTTCCCAGACACTTGACAAACAAGGGCCCTTGGCACTGCTTCCTTAATCATCTTCCTGGTGAACTGGAAAAGATTCAAGCACATGGCCTCTGAGCAACAACCAGAGCCAGCACCACCTCAAGAAAGACATACATTCTCCAGCTTGCAGTGCAACCTGTTTCTGGGATTCTGGTGTGAAGAGCTGGGTTACTATCTGCCCACACACTGGGAGGCCTTGTCTTTCCAACAGTTTGATTTCAAGGTTACAACTTTACTTGTTAACTATGTAATCATTCTCTAGAATTTTAGCTTTTACAGAGTATCAAGATTTATCATCAGCCAGGTGTGGTGGTGCATGCCTGTAATCCCAGTGCTGGGGAAGCTAAGGAGGCTCATTGTGAGTTCCAGACCAGCCTGCACTATAAAGTGAGTGCATGGTCAGCCTGAGCTGCACAGTGAGACTTTGTCTCAGAAAGACCCCCAAAAAGATTCATCAGCAGAAATGACATATGACCAAGAACTAGGTATACTAAGAGTAAACCTTGATTAAGGACACTGGAGCTATAGCTCAATGGAAGTGTGTGTGTGTGTGTGTGTGTGTGTGTGTGTGTGTGTATGCATGCGTGTGTGCGTGTTGCTTAACCTGAGGTCTACAGATTAAGAGGACCCATAAATAAAATTTTTAATAAAATTGTTTTCCTTTATAACCTTATCTACCTTCATTTTAGATATTTTAAAACACTATATTAACATCTATTTTTTAAAAAGCTAACAGCTAGGCACAATGGCACATGCCTGTAATCCCAGCTATTTGCACAGCTGAGGAAGGCAAGTCTGGGGTCAGCTTGGGCAACTCAGCAAGGACCTGTCTTAAAATAAAAAATAAAAAGGGCTGGAGATGTAGCTCAGTGTTTAATCCTAAGTGCTGCAAAAAGGATAAAAAGACTGTTTTGTAGTACAGGAAACTGAACCTGGCGCCCTGCACAGGCCATGCAAGCTCTCTACTCCCAAACTATACTCCCAGCCCCAATACCAAACAGTATGTTAAAAATCAAGGATATATCAGCATCACCAAAGACCAAAGGGGTCATCAAGAGTGAAGATCCACAAGGCAGCATAAAGTAACCTCCAAAGCTCCATGGATTGGCAACACTACAAAGTTAACTGATTTAGGCCACCTGTAGAACCCAAGAACACAGAAGATAAAGCTATTCCTTCAAGCACTTATGAGTTTAAAGAAACCCATATGAGTATACCATGATGCATCTGGGCATAGGCCCACAGGGGAGCTGAGGTAGCAGGTGAAATGAGGAAGGAGTCTTGATGAGCAGGATCCCTGCTCTGGATTTCCAGGTCCTCATGAAAGGCGCTGCTATTAGACATCAGAGTCACATTGGCTCCTCTCCTTACCTTCTCATAATACTGAATGTTCTTATCCGCCAAGCCCACAAGCAGCTGCCGGAAGTCCTGCCGCTTACTGTTCTGCCACCTCTCCATGTCGGCCTTCAGATCGGCATTGAAGCACTCCACACGATCCTGGCACTTCTCCACATCCGCCGGCACCTGTGAGCAGGAGCATAAGGGGCCTTCGTTAGTGTGAATGTTTCTCTGGCCTCCGCCGCTTCTACTCGCACACTAGTGGGAGGCCACGGTGCTCTCTAGCCCTAATAATCTCCCTCTTCTCCAGGCATCTATTTGAAGGCAGAGCATTAGTTCTGGGATAGTCTAACAAGTACTACAAAGGACTCTCTTAACCCAAATCTCCCAACCCACTCAAGCACAAGAGACTCATGTGAAACCCCACTGAAAGACAAGAAGATAAAAATTCAGAGTCAGGTATCTTTGGTTACTTTTAGGATTTACACATCTATACTTTAAAAATGTTGTAGACTGTACACACACAACAGTACTGGTCATTGTCCTGCTATTTTCCTGTGTCCTATTTGGAACTAACAAACAGGTTCTTCCAGGTCACAAGAATGATCTTTTTACTTATAATGTTTGATAAATGCCTTTACTTAGTAATGGCAACAAGGCTACTGGCCAGCTTCCTCCTCTGAACTCCACATTACAAACTGGACACTTGTTTGTACTCCTCTCGGAAGAGGTAATAAAAACTGGAGAGTTTCACTTAGGTTAAGTCTGGGGAAATTAAGAATTTGAAAAACAGAGAAAACACAGCACATAATTTCTAATTGTTTCTTAAAGGGGTTCAGAAGATATCCTCAAAAGAGAATTATGTCTACTAAGCATGGTATATACACCTCTAATCCCAGTACTCTGGGAGGATGGGACAGGAGGAGCACAAGTTCAAGTCTATCTTGAGCAATGATTTAGCAGACCCCTGTCTCAAAATTCAATAATCAAAGGCTGGGATATAGCTCACTGCAAAGGCCTTCAGTTTAATCTCTAGTTTTAATCCCCACCCACTAAAAGCCCTATGTCATTTCAATTTCTTAACTTTCACTTTGTGTAGGTGAGTTTTGTCCACTCTACATGGCTGGAGGTTTTATTCATCCTCATCACAGCTCTCTCTCCTAATTTAAGAGCTCCACTGGCCCTTGCTGGTGGCTAGAAGATCAACATGCCCAAGGCTGGGTCAAACATTTCCCAACAGCAAATGAGGCCTTATAGTTTTTGTATGCTAGGGACAATAAATCTAAGTGTCTCCAGACTGTGGGGTCACCCTTAGGAGGCAATCTCAACCAGCCAAGGAGGGTGATGGGAGTGGGGGGTAAGGAGCTAGCCAAAAACACAAACATGGGAAGGCCAACCCTGACAGCACTGGACATCTTCAGGGCACTTGGCTCTCAGCCTGGTGGCTGTCTGGAGACCACTGAGAATGCAGGCACCAGGGATAGCATAGCCAAAGCAAGGGGGCACAAATGTGTCTGCCATGGGAACTAACCTTGGATTCAACAAAGTGAGGAGGACTGGAAGATACAACAAAGCCTCCTGGGCAACTGAAAAGAAAGGCACTTCTAAAAGAGAAAGCAGGGCTGGCCAGATAGCAGATTAAAGCACCTGCTTAGGCAGAGTGCAGGGGCCAGGGCTGATCCCCGCACCACCAGCCATGCAGGACCTGCTTGGGGCAAGCTGATATAGCCATTGAGACTGGGAGTGGTGGTGCGCCAATAATCCCAGCACTTGGAAGGCTAAAACCAGGAGAATCACTCAAGTCTGATCTACATAGTGAGACCTACAGACCCTGTACTAAATACATAAAAAATAAACATAAATATAAAAGAGAAAGCAGCCACCACCTTGAAAGTATTCAGCTTATCATTCTGACAATAACCCCTGCTCCTGTACTGAGGAATACGAAGGTCTGTGGGTCTCAGCAGGCATATTTTGCCTCAGGGGGCCAATGATTTAGTTAAGAGAGAGGATCAGGTCCAGATGCAAAAGGCAAAGCTCCAAGCACTATCACTGTGGATGAACTGACAAGGAAGTCCAATTTGGGGGAAAAAACAAGCTTCCTTCAAGGCACAGCACAACTCTCTTAGGATGACAGAAGTGGGGCATGGGATGGTGGAGGAAAGGGCACTCCACAGGGACAACACATGTGAAAGGCAGAGGTAATAAGAGGCCCTGCAACACAAGGGGCAGCTCATGGGCCCGGTGTCCAATGGTGTGCAAGGAGTAGGTGGAAGATGAGCAGCTGGACTCTTCCTGAGGGCCAGGCTGGCTGAGGCCCATTTAACTTGTGACCTTTCTGGTGAATAGAAAAGTCCTCATGCTTCCTCTGGCCGTGGAAAATTTCCAGGGCCTATGACCACATCTACCACTTACTAGTCATGTTACTTAGGGCCTCTCTGTGCTTCTCGTTTTTCTAGATGATCCCATATGCACTTTCTAAGGTTGTTATGAGATTAAATAAAGTCACACTTATAAAACCTGGACTATAATCAGTGCTTAACAAATGTCTATTAGTTCATACAGATATCCACACTGTAAAAAACTGTTCACAAAAGAAAAGTATTTGCACAGCCCCTCAATAAATTATTGTAATTAAAAATATTGTAATATGCCTTATTTCATGTATTACTGAAAAAGGATTTTTATTTTCCATTTTACAAACATAGGTCATAATATGTTCCTTCAAATGCTAGGCCACACTTTGTGCATGTGACCCCACCTGTGATGCCACCAGACATCAGAGATGAGTTGACACCAATCTATACATGGCATAAGGTGGCACTTGGCACTCTGGAGCCAGGGCAGTGGCCAAACACAGGGAGAGGATGGATTAGACCAAAATGGCATAGACAGTCAACAGTTTTGGTGACTAACAGCCCAAGAGGAAGAAGACACAGGAAGCCAGAACAGAGTAGGTATTGAGTCTGGATCAATGGGGGATGACAGTGCCACAGTAATAAAGAAAATCTCTACAAGCCAAAAAGAAGATACTATGGTACCCAAAAGAAGGATGAACCTTCCCTCCACAGAGGAGACTGAGACAAAACAAAACAAAAACAATCAAACAACCAAATTAAAATGTAGGGGACCTAACAGGGCTGGTGGTGCACAGGTATAATCCTAGCACTCAGGAGGCTGAGACAGGAGGATCATTATGAGCTCAAGACCAGCCTGGGCTACAAAAAGAGCTCAAGGCCAGCCTGAACTGCATAGCAAGATTGTTTCAAAAAAGACAACACAGCAACAGCAACAACAACAACAACAAAAAACCCAAGTGGGGGACTTGATCTGATACACATGATATTCAAATAACCAACAAGCATATTAAAACAGGCTCACTGTCACTAGTCATTAGGGAAATGCAAGCCATCCATTAGGATGGCTAGGGGACAGGGGAGATGGCTCAGTGGAATAAGCGGCACTTCCCTAGCAAGTGCAAGGGCCTGAGTTCAATCCCCAGTTCTGCAAAAAAAAAAGGTAGAAGGATGGCTATTATCAAAAGAAATGAACAAGTGCTGGAAATAATGATGAGAAACTGGATCCCATTATGGAAAATAGAATAGATTACACTATAGAGTTTCTTCAAAAATGAAAAACACCTGGCATGGTGGTGCACATCTGTAACCCCAGCATTCAGGGAGACTGAGGGAGAAGACTCCAAGTTTGGGCCTAGGCTAGGCAACTCAGTGATTTAGAAAAGCCTGTTAGGAGCCAAGGAAGCTGAAAATTGGTCAACTGTGTGAAAGTGGGGCTAGGCCTCAGTGCCTAAAGCAGTCAAGCTACCTCAGTCCTGAAACAAGGATCATGACTTAGTAATATTAATGTTGGCTATTAGTTATTAGACAACCTGTGTCACCTATTTATAACTTTGCAAAGGTATAAATAAAGGCCCACAACCCTATATCCATGACTTCCTGATAGATGCCATTGTGAGGAAAATGTGCCAGATGTTCTGTCAGGCTGCAAGAGTGGACCTGACGCTGGACCCCGATACAGCTCATCCTGACCTGATGCTGTCCCATGACCACCAGGGTGTCTACTTGGCAGATGGCGGCAGGAGATTGCTGACCATCCCAAGTACTTCTCAGAGGATTGCTGCATACTGGGGGCCCGGGGCTTCCACTCTGGTCAGCACTACTGGGAGGTAGAGGTGGGCAGGCAGTGCAGCTGGGAGGTAGGTACTGCCCATGAGTCAATCCAACACAAAGAAAAGGTGGGCTCTGGGGGTTCCTCTGTGAACAGTGGAGATACCAGCTCTTCACACCACCACCATCACTGCCACAGGCTCCACCTGCCCCAGCAATCCCTCCTCCAGCAGGCAATGTGGTGCATGGGCACCAATGGCAAATGCTACCAGGCACAGAGCTCGACAGAGCAGATGCTGCTGAACCCAAGCGAAAGCCTTCAGCACTTTGATGTGTACCTGGACTATGAGGCAGGCCTCCTGGGCTTCTACAGTGCTGAGACTCTCGCCCATGTGCACACCTTCTCAGCTGCCTTTCTGGGTGCTCTCAAAGGGCACCTGCATCAAGCTCTGCCCTTGATTAGCCTGCCACCCGCAGGGGCCCCTCTGGTCAGCACTGGGGGTGGGTGGCAGTGGATAGTGGCCCGTTACTGCATTCATTGTCTCCTGCTTTCCCTTCACCCCAGGTCCCTGCTTTCCCCTTTAGGAACCTAAGAGCCCTCCTGGCCTCCAACTCTGCCTTCTCTCAATTACAGTATCTGTCGAACAGGTCTGCATGGGTCTTTGATAATGAGAACAGCTGCTTGGTCTTCCCTGTTTTCCTGTCTTCCCTGTCTGAACCCTAGTCCAACCCTTGGGATTCTAAGAAGGAAGGATTATAATTTGATTCCTCCTTTCCCTTATCCCTACTCTCTAACCATGTCAGTCCTGAGGCTGGAGGGCTCAAGCAAGACTCAACACCCCATCCCACTGTTTTCTGGTGCAAAGTTTAGGTAAGGGATTTGGAAACTATTTTGGGGGAGGCATCGTGGGCAAAAGGGTCAAGCTGGGTAAAAAATGTTTGCTCTCCTGGGGAAGATGGAGAGGTTCTAAACTTTCCTTCCACCCCCAATTTCTACCTCTTTAGACTGGCCAGGATTTAGCCTGTGAGATCTGGGATAGCCACATGACAATAAACACTATTGCATCTAATAAATTATTTTCCCCGCAATCAATCTAAAGACCATAACTCTCTACATATTCCAGGACTGCTAACTGCCAGGGCCCTTTTCCAGTTCACAAGCTGAAATTATTTTAGTTTCCAGCCTCTCCCAACCTTTGGATTCTACTTGGCACCCCACAGGGGAAGGCCAGGGACAATCTGGGTGCTTGGGAGGAGAAACTTGGGCAGAATATATTTTTCTAGTAACTCCTTACCTTCTGTCATTTAATCAGTTTTTCATGGCTGAGGTCAATTTATACGTTCTTAAGGGAAAGGAAAGGTGAATTGTGTTGCAAAAATAAAGTGCTTATTTACTTCAAAAAATAAATAAATAAAAATAAAGGCCCATACTGTTGCTCTACAGGTCATGTCACCAACCAGGCAGACAGGCCACCACCTAACCCAGGTCTTCTTTTCTTCTCTGTATTTTCCTCATTCCTGCCACTGCTCCCCAGGTATAACGGCACACTGAGAGACCAACAGATCCCTACAAAAGCCTGTCTCAAAAATAAAAAAAGAGGGCTGATGATGTAGCGCAGTGCAAAAGTCCTACATTCAATCTCTAGTCCCCTCCCCCTGCCCCCACACTTTAAAACAGAATTACATGATTCTGTGATTTTCACTTGTACATATAAATCCAAAATAACTAAAAGCAGAATGCAAAGAGATATCTGCACACTCTTGTTTACAGCAGTGCTATTCACAACAGCCAAATGGTGGCAACAACCCAAATGTTCATCTCTGGATGCGGTGGACTGACAACTATTGGCCAACTTGTGACCTCCAGCTGAACTGAACCAGCATGATGCTGGGTGTGGAAGCCACCTGAGGATTGTTGCCAACAAAATAAAATGACTTGGAGAGAAGAAAGTTAGAAGCTGTTGGGAAGCTGTAGGGAACTGTTGGCTTTCCTGATTAGCTTGGCTGTTCTCACTGTCAAAGGAGCTCAGGACCTTATCGCAGAGAATGGCTCAGGTTCACTTTGGGGAGCTCTGGTCCTGATGGTACACTGTTCAGCCTCTTTGAGAATCTTGTCAAGGGCTTTCCTGATACCGACTCTGCTGTTCTCACTGTCAAAGGAGCTTAGGACCTCATTGTCACTAAGGATTGTATGGTACTTTTGTGGGGAACTCTGGTTCTCACTTTGAGTGTCAGCTCCTAGCTCCAGTCCAGATCCCTCAGCCTGCTAGCACAGATCCTTTATCCTGCTGGTGCAGACTTTCTAGCTTCCACTACTGACCTTTGGGTCTTCCCAGCACAGATTCATGAAACAGGCCTTCATGGCGACATTGTTGTGGGCTCTTGGCCTCCAGTTGGGACTTGTGGGGGGCATGTTATGGGCTCTAGGTCTTCAGCAGGATTCATGTAGGACATTACCACATAGGACCCAGGCCCTCAGCTGGAGTCTTTGTTTATGTGTAGAAAGATTTCCTGCATTCTTTGTGTATATGACTCTTTGGGTGAGTATTACAAAATAATCTTATAATTAAATCCCCTGTATTATATTGTTTCCCTTGTAATCTCTGACTACAACAATGGATGAGTGGATAAACAAAATGTGGCATACACATGCAACAGGGTATTAGCCTTAAAAAGGAAGGAAATTCTGACACAGGCTACAACATGGAAGAAGCTGAGGATATAATGCTAAAGTAAAACCAGGCTGTTATAGGACAAATATTACATGATTCCACTTATATGAGGTACTTAGAGTCATGAGTGATAGAAACAGAAAGCAGAATGATGGCTGCCAGGGGCTGGGAGGAGGAAATCAATGTGGGGTTTCAGTTCTGCAAAATGAAGTGTTCTAGAGTCCAGCTATACAGCCGTGTGAATGTATTTAGTACTACTGAATTACACATGTAAAATTATTAAGATGGTAAATTTGTGTTACATGTATTTCACCTTATCTAAAACAATTTGCATATATGAAGGGGACAATACAGAGGGCTCAAGAAGTGGGGCTTAGGGCAGAACCATGAAGAATCCTACATTTTTTAGAATTAATAAAGGCCTTGGCAGAGGTCACTGAGAAAGGTGGGCACAGGAAGTGAATCCCAAGAGCCAGCCAGATAGCTCAGTGGATTCAAGGCCCTGCTTAAGTAGACACAGGGGTTGGGGGTTTGATCCCCTGGCATACTACGCTGTCCCTGCCCCTGGGGCACAATGAGGCCCCGACTGAGACTGGACACGGTGGGGCGTGCCTGTCATCCCAGTGCTTGGGAGGCTGAAAATTGGAGGATCACTACAAATCTGATCTGCATAATGAGACCCTAAAGATTCTGTACTAAATACATTTAAAAAAAAAATTTTTTTTAAAGTGAATTCCAGGGAAGCCTGGGGTTGGAGGCAGTTAAAAAGGACAAAGCAGCAGGGAGGGCTCAGAAGGAAAAGAATGAAAGGAAGGACTACGCCCCGGCAAGTGAGTCAGCCCACTTGCAGGCCACTAACACTCAGGTCTGTGTTCTTCTCACTTGTTTTCCTTCTGAATAGTGTCCACAATAATCAGTTTACTGATCAGTACCATCCAGAATTACTTCCTAATGTTTTTGTTTCCATAACTATAGCAGTGTTACGAGTCTCATTTCCTGGGTCTGAAGAATACTGAGGTGGCAATATCCCATCTATTAGTTGGCTGTTGCTTGTATAAGACACCGAAAAAAAAATCAGATAAGATCTCAAAAGTTTCTAAATTTAAATTACCCTATCTCTTATAAAAATTCTCATTTAAGTTGGTTGGGTAAAGGCGAGGGAGATGGCTCAGTAGAATAAGCGCTTCCTTGGCAAGCGCAAGGGCCTGAGTTCAATCCCCGGTTCTGTCAAAAAAAAAAAAAAAAAAATACCGCAAACAAATAAAAGCTAACAATGAACTATCAAAAGTTGGTTGGGTAATGGGAAAGGGGGGATGATGATAGTGTACATTTTGGTATTGGGAAGCAGGGCCATAGGCAAAATTTACTCAATATTCATTTAAAAATGATGCTTGAGCTCTTCCCACACCCAAGGCATTTCCCAGCCCTAGCACATGAATCTCTTACCTAGATTTCTTTCCTGAAGCTAAGATATCACATCATAAAGCCCTGTGAGGACAGTGAGTTAACACAATCCCCAAGACTATATATACAAGCAGACAAAACTCCAAGACCTGGGGAGAAGGGAGTCATGGCTTCTGCGGGACAGGCTCCCAGGAGCATGGCAAGACCAATTTAAGATGGTGGCTCCTCCACCAGAGGCTGCTGGGTGAGCCGAAGGAGCACAGCTGCCATGGCAGCACAGCAATGGAAGCAATTTTAACGTCCACAGCCCTCTATGAGGCCAGGTCCCCAGACCATCGCTGCCACCTTCCAATAACCTTGTTTAGCACAGTGTGCCATACAAATATTTTCAGTTTCTATATAAGAAAACTCTGATGAAAGGTTAAACAAAACAAAACAGAAACTCTGGAATATGGTGAATGAGGAGCAGGAGAGAAGTACATACCTAAGACAAGCAGGGAGCCCAGTGTGAGAAGTGGACAGCCGTGAGTTCCCTGTACCAAAATTCGAGACTTTAGGAAACAGAGACTTTAGCGCCTGAAGAGGTCCTTCCCTGCAGTGTCCATTCCTGCATGCCGATGAAGCCAGAACCCAGCATGGTATGTTTGGGGGCCGAGGTAGAATGATCACAAGTTCAAGCCCATTCTGCGCAATTCAGTAAGACCCTGTCTCATAAAAAGTAATTAATAATAAAAAAGCCTGGCCAGCCAAATGGCTCAGCATATTAAAGCATCTGCAAGCAGGCACAGGGGCTGGGGGTTCGATCCTCAGGCCTCCCATGCCTGCCCCACCCCCAGGTATGCTGAGATGGCAACTGAGATTGGGTCTAGTGGTGCCTACAATCCCAGCTCTTGGAAGGCTGTAAACAGGAGAATCACTAGGAGTCTGATCTAGTAATGAGATCCTGACACCCTGTAGACCCTTCCTTAAAAAATAAATACATAAATAAAAGGGCTGAAGAAGCAGTTCCCACATTACAGAGCACTGCTATCCTCAAGATTCAAAGAACTTTTGAAGCTGCATGGCCACTGAGAGGTTTGATCAGGTATAGCCAGTTCTTACTTCCCTTCCTGATTTCTGCTTCACACAACACGTTCACCCTTGCCCTCCTCCACAATGACATACCTGCTGGCTTCCACACCATTCCCACTTTCCTCCACCCTGCCGTGTCCACTCATCTCTCCACAACACATCTTCTCAAGATGACACTGCCTGCCTCAAATCACTTCTTCCCCTGGCATTACCTAGCACAAGGCCACTTATGGGTCAGACCCTAAAGCAGTATCCCCCTTTTCCCTTTTTAACCTTCTCAAGACAACTATAAAAATTTTGTAAAGCATTCTCTCCTCACATCCTTTCTTTGTTGCTTTTTGAACTAAGGGTAGGACCCAGGGATGAATTTGTTAGGGCTAAAAAAAGTCCAAATGTAAAACAGAAAAAGATGCAATGTTTGCTCCACAGTTTACACTTATTAGTCACACTAAGGTACCTATACTTACTTCCTGGTCACTTTTAAATACAATTTCTTGCCTCCTTCTTATTTCCAGTAATAAGCAGCTTTGATCCCTGGAAGGGATAATTTGAGACCCTTTGACAGTCTAAGGAGGGTCAAAGTCTAAGATACAAATCCATAGTCCTGACAGATCCAACAGAAGGCAACCAGCCCCTACAAACTCACTATAATTTTTCAACTTCAAAATTCAAATGAGGCCAGGCCTGGCGGTACATGTGCCTGTGATCCCAGCATTCAGGAAGCTGAGGCAAGCAGGATGCCACAAGTTCAAGGCCAGTGTAGTTACAAAGTAAGTTCAAGGCAAGCTGGAAATATATAGCAAGACCCTGTGTCAAAAGACCAAAAAGTGAATTTAAAAAAAAAAAGGAAAGCTAAGTCTACATCATCTTAGTACTTGTTGAGTTTCCTTAATCCTAAAAACAAAAGAAGAGCCATGGATGTAGATCAATAGCATAAGTGGCAAGCACAAGGCCCAAGTTCAATCACCAGTACTTAAATAAATACATAAATATGTAGTGACTAAAAACAAAACATAAAGAACCTGCTTAGGCAAGATTATGCAAGGCAAAGGGACCGTGGTTCAATCCTGGCACCACATGCTACACCCACGGTGGGCTGAGCTGGCCACATAAAAATAAATAAATAATAAAAACAAAACAAACTCTAAAATTCTATGTTACTAATATTTCACTCAGCTCCTGATCCAGGCCCCAAAGCTGGAGTTATAGGCTTGCTTCATCCTAAAGAAACGTCACTCTAGGGCTCCTTTATCCCAAACAACCACCCCATTTGAAATCTGAGACATGGATGATGCAGTTCTTCTTTCTTCTGGATAATAGAAAAGCAATCAGGTTCTCATTCCACTCAGCAGCTTCACAAAAACCAACACTCCCTCACTGTTTGGGTGAGGGAGTGTTGGTTTTTGAAATTTTTTCAAAATTTCACTCTAAGTAAAGCTCCGAGATCCCCTCAGCAATTCAGTTAATAGGCAGCATTCCCAACAGGAGACCTGGTGGGGTCCTTGGGCTCTGCTCTAACCCACTTCCTGATATCCTGGCCTTCATCTCATCAACAGTGGCTCTGGTTTTATAAACTCAAAACCACATAAGTAAAGCAGAGCAAAATCTGAAGCTGCTCATTTTCTAAAGTGGCAGGTAGGAGTGTGGGACAGGTGGGAAGCAGGACACAAGAGGACATAAGGAAACTGCAAAATATCATGGAAACAAAAGAGTATTTTTTGAAGGTAGATGTCGAGTTGGGAAGATAGCTCGGCAGTCTAAGCGCCTGCCTGGCAAGCACAAGGACCCAAGTCCAATCCCCAGTACTGCATGCTGTGCCAGCCCAGGAACCATGGGTGTGCAGTGTTGGGAACTATAACTGGACATGGTGGCACATGCCTGTAATCGGGCTGCAAAGGAAGCCTGAGTCCAAGATGCATAGTGAGACCCTATACCAAAAAAAAAAAACTTTATAAAGGAAGATGGCAACAAAGTTCTCCACCAGCATTCTGCTGGAGATGCCTAGAACTACAGTGGACAGTAATGGCTCTGACTCCATGTGAGCACTTTATCATTATCTGACACACGCAACACCTGAGGCCCACAAAGGCTAATCAGAAAACTAGTCCAAACTGAGGGCTATAAACTCAAGTGCACCAGATTCCAAATCCTGTGCTGTTCCTACCACAACATCCCATCACGCAGCTGGAGACAGAGGACAGCTATACACTGGGCTAGATTCCCACCACGGGAGCCCTCATGACAGCCTATGGCAAAAGGGGCAAAAGGTGTAGTGTCCAGCCATATGCAGTAAGCCAACAACAAAAGTTTTAGTCCTAGCCCCTTTCCACGAGTGCAGTCTCATTCTCTCCAGCTTTCTGTCTCAGTGGTATGGATCATGATGGGTGACAAGTGAATCAGCACAACAAATATCTATCTTTTCCCTGTTGTACACAGCATACTGGATATATGGCATCAGAAAAGCTAAGAACTTATTGAGCAGTATTGTGAGTTTCTTGTTGTCCATAAAATGGGGAAGGACAGAGCCTTCCCTCTGGGCCTCAGATGGCCAGCATGTGACCATGTGATGCAATAACATAAAAGCATACTTCATAAACCCAAAGCATGCCATTTCTGAGGTGTGGGTTTCAAACCCCACAGCTGGTTCCTTTCCAGGTATGTGTTAACATGGCAGCAGGAGCAAGAACCAAGGCAAAGGAGAGAAAGAG